>NCKU01001757.1:0-23182 GCA_003675995.1 Dinothrombium tinctorium
TGCTTATTTTCGCTGCCTCTTGATTAGAATCGAGAGAAAGTTTTATAATTTCGTTTGAAACTCGCTTAAACGCAATTTACGACAGAATCTTTTTCCTCTCCTCTTTACTCGAACTTGTTTACAAGCAATTTCAATGATGCTATTTTACGAATCGCAAACTAATTTGAAAGATTTCTTTTCTTCCTTCGTTTCTTTACCGATTTGAATTTTAAGTAAATAAAGATTTCGTTTATTTCTTTTAATTTTATGATTCGTTGTTTTTTTTTGAATTTCAGAAGCAAAATTTCATCGTCTCTTAAGAGTCAATTTTGATTATTAAAAAAATTCTAATTAACTTCATAAGAAAGTCTACAAAAAAAGAAAAATCAAAGATTTTTTGCGGACCATTTAATTTTTTAGAAAATATTCGCGAAACAAAACTCTATTTGGAAACTAATAATTAAGCGAAAAGCTCATTACTTTATCTTCGTACTGAGTTATTTCTCTTCAAACAAAATGCAATTTCGTCAAAAAATTTTTTGCTTCTTTGCCATAAAAAATGTTTTATTAGAAATGAAAGATTTTTTAAAAACGAATTTTCATTTAAAAAAAAGTTCATTGAAGTGATCTTTGAATTTAACGAGCACATAATACGAATGTCACTTCTTTTTTACACGAATCGATTTTTAAGCTTTTGAAATATGAAAGCTCATTTTGCGATATGTATTGAAAGCCCGATTTAAGCGACGCTAAACTTGATATTTCGTGCAGCACACACACTTCGCTGAGCAAAGAAATCCTCAAAAATGTTCAGAATATATTGCTTCATCGAAACATAAGCCTTGTCGATATTGATGTAAAACTGATGTTCTGTATTGAAAATTTTCAATAAACATAAGAAAAGCAGTTTTAAAAATATAAAAATATAAACATTATCATCTCATAGAGCTTACAGAACTATATTTTCTCATAAAATGTAAAATCAGCGACTATAAACGAATATAGAAATCAGTGACACAGAAAAAAATTTTTCATCTTTCTTTAAGAAAAGTATTTTCAAATGTATTTTCATTTTTTAAACAAATTTCAGGAATTTCAGTAATCATATTGCTGTAAGTATAGTAATTAGTCAAAAAGGCTTAACCTAAAAAATATTGAAATATTTAATCGGTTTTTTAATAATTTGAAACTCATTATCTCACAAGGAGATTTTTGTCAGTTTAAGCTAGGAAATTGTATAAAATTAAACTAATCATTAAATTAGTGTTAAACTTAAATTTACCTTATTAATAGATGTAAAGCGAAGATTTGAATTGTTTTTAGCATTCACTTATGCTTTTGCTTACTTAAACTCTGTTGCCCTTACTTTCATTTTTTCTCAAACTTGACTGCCCATAAGGCGTTCTCACCATTAAATATATAAACAGAAAACGGAACTTCTTAAGGCATCCTTTACCTCTTGTTCGACAAATTCTTATAATAATTAATAAATCAATTGTGATTAAAAATTTTGAATTTTTTTCGGAATAAGGTGGTCATTAAAGAACGTTTAATGTTATCGATCTTTTTACGTTGTTTCACATTGTCAATATTTAACAATTAGTTACGCTTCATTTTAAATTAAGAGAGAAGTTGAGGAAGTTAGAAATTATTAAGAATGATGATCGTTGAAACTAAGATTTCGCTTTTAATCACAAACGCTTTGTTTGCCGTGTAACAAGAAGCTTGAAAAGTTGATTTTTCGAGGAAATTTAAAATGAAGCTTCATTGTGAGAAGTTTTTGATTCGTTACGCGATGTTTTCAGACTTCACAATGTTTACAAAAGAATTAATTTTGTATTTGGTTTTCAACGTAACGAGTATAATACCGCAAGCGTTAAAGATTTGCATTCATCAACAAAGAAAGCGCACAACTAATACGCGTTGGATATTTACTAAACAAAGTTTACATACATAACAAGCGCGTTTACTGTATTTCCAATTTCGAGACAATAATCTCGATAATACTTGCAAAGGTACTGCTTTGCAGCCGGTGAAAATAGTGAAAGAAAATAGATTTTACGATTGCAAACGAAGGAATCATTTGAATTGAGCTTGTTTCTCGAACAAAAGAAGCAAGAAAAGATTAGATTTTTAAAGAAGCGAAAGTTCACATCACGTTAGACATGAAATACGATGAAAAATCGTATTTTTCCTCCTGAATTATCTTTATTTCATTTAAAAATCGATTTTCTCTCGTTTTAAAAGCGAAAAACACATTTTCGACGATATTTTTCTTGAAAAAAAGCAAAGAAAACAAATGTGAAGCAAAGCAAAATATTATTTGTTGCTTTGAAGGGAGAGAGAAAGAGAGAGGAAAAGGCAAACGCAATTAATCAATGGCAGCGAACGATTGAATTACAGCTTATTGTGTGCGAGACGCTGTTTTTTATTTTCGCCTTTTAAGCTATTCTTTGACATTCATTTTATTGATTGAACACGAAAAAGCGAGTAAAAAACTACATATACGCAAAACACACGCACACTATGAAAACATTGAACCGTTTTTCGGCTAAAAATGTCTGCATTCAACGATTCGTCGCAACGATCGCTGCTTCATCTCGGCTCTTTGCAGTGAAGAGGCTTTCGAGGGTGCGTTGGTGTTTGAATAAAAAACAAATGCGTCGCATTCATTTGCTTCGTTTCATTTATTAATTTTTACGCTTACATTAAATTAAAATTAGCAATTAACTTTCGATTGTATTCCCTGCTAAAGCTTCAATTGTGTTCACGTCAATCGATCGCTTCGCGATCTCTTCAATTTTTGTAAAGCGACACCCGACATTGTTTGTGCGTTCAATTCGCAATTGATTACGTTTAAGCGAAAAGCCAAACAATGCGAAGTTTCAAAAAACGATGCGAGTCAAGTTCAGAATGTATCGGTAGGAATGTTTACTGCTCCACCAACAACAAGACATGCGAATGTGAGCCTGGTTATGTTTACGCCAGAAGCAGCGACTCGTGCGTCATGCCGAAAAGATTCGGCGAGCGATGCTCGTTCAAAGAAGGATGTCATCAGCCTTTTTTGTCCTGTTCGTTTATCGGCTTCTGCATCTGTCGCTACGATCATCACTTCGACGCGGCCAAAGTGCCGTTTTGCCAGCCGAATAATAGCAGCTGCAATCATGGATCCTATTGGAGCATTGCGCGAAACAGATGCGTCAAGCAACAGCCGAATGAAATTTGGATGCGAGGAGTTATGTACGAGCGACCGCGACATTCGATGCTTGCATTCGCTTTGCTTATTGTGTGTCTTGCGATCATTTTGAGCAAAAATAAGCGAAAGAGCGCTCACTGTCAGCTGCCCTTTCATCAGAGACAAAGTGCAAGCGACAACATCTCTCTGTGCAGCATTCATATCGAAAGCAATGTTTCGCCCAGCCCTTCGCCATCGCCACCATCTCCGCCTCCGTACAAACAAATTGCAGTCGGTCAAAGGTCGGATGAGGAAACGCAGCCATCGGCGGACGACTTTCCTCCACCCTACGAGCAAGCAATAAAAATGAAGCCATTCTACTGATCGGCACTCGTGTCTGCCTTCTTAACTAAAAAATTTTTATTTTCCTATTTTTTGGAAAAACACACAAACACAAAAATTTATTTTTATTCCACGATAATTTTTATTTGCAGCACAAAATGAACTCAACTTCGATTATAATCCAATTTGAAATTTCGCATTAAATTAATATGAATTATGAATGAAGTAAGCGAAATGCAATAGAATAGAACATTGGATAGAAGATAATTTTTCAACATAAAAAAAGAATTTGATATTTATTTAAATAGCAATCAATTAAAGAAATTAAATAAATTAAATACATTGAACGCTGTGGGAATGCAAAAAAAAGTTTTATTTTGATTTGAAGATCTTTGTTATTCAATATAAAAGAAAATAAATCAAATTTTAAAATTTCGCTTTAATTACAAAGTTTCTCCTTCCCTTAACCATATGAAATTTGGACATAACTCACAAAAGTGTGTCATACGGGTATGAGTGATGAATCCTTGCGTTTGACGATTATTATCAAATAATAAACAAGAATTCGAGCGAAACGTGGAAAACAAAGCGAAATTATTTTGCTACGATGACAAGAATGAAACAAATTTGATGAATTACATGAATCGCTTTTATCGATCGAGCGGCGCAAATGTTATTTTTCCAATACAAGCTAATGATACAAGTGCAATGCATCATTTTTGAACGCCAATATAATTGATTGCGATTAGCGTTTGATTCTTATTACTATCAACATAGCGCACGCAGCATAATAAACTTCATGTTGTTTGTGTTCAAGAAACGTAAGAAATTCAAGCAATTTTCAAACTAATGCGAGTATGGTGTAAAAAATTCAATTGAATTATTTGTATTCAATAGTCGATGATTTGTAGAATGAAGTCGATTTTGCTTAAGCACATTTTCTGTTCGCGATAAAATAAATTTTGTTGAAAATTGCAAAGCAGACATTTGCCGAAATCAAACGAGATTCATTTATGATTATTCTCACTGGCGAAAAAATTTATTTTTGCTCACTTTCTTTGGCTATAAAACTCAGCTTTTGCAATAAATTTCTCGTCCCACAATTTGCTGCGTGTCAATTTTCATTTCATTGCATTTAACGACCGCTGAGCAGCAATCGCGTAAAATATGGTACACATTTACACAGCAAACAACAAATGTAATTTACTTTCTATTTCTTCTTTTCCTCTCGACATTTTTCGTATTCGCTTTTCGTAATTTTTTTCTTTTTTTTTTTTTACTTTCTAGGTAAGAAAAAAGTTTCGCTTAAATTGCAAATAGCAAATGCGATTCTGAATTGTTGAAAGCGAAAGATCTCCACGCACACAACAAACACACACCTTACCTAACTTTAAGCTTGGAATTTGCAATGAATTCAATTCATTGAATATGTATTTTGACGGTTTTTTCTTTTCCACCGCACAGATGTTCTTCTTCTCTTCAATTGAATCGCTCGCGATGAAAAGAGTTAGCGAATGTGAGCGCGAAAGGCTGGCCATTCAATTTTCTACAACTCAACAAAGAATTTGAAATCATTTCTTTCTCGCGCCGTTTGCGATAATGTTTTGTTCGTGGTTTGAAACGCACAATTAGTTTGCTTCGTGTCTTACGTTAGTTTTTTTTTCTTCTATTTCGCTCCGTACGCATCTTCAAATATAAAAAGCGAGATGTTCACAATCTGAACACAACTAAAACTCTGTAATCGTTTTCGTTTCTCTTTTTTTTCAGCTTGACTTTGCCGCCTGAAAAGCTTCGCATCTTTTCATATTATAGCCCAGAATTATTGTCATTTTTTGTTATTTTCTCTCTTTCTTCTATTCGCATTTCACAATAATCACCACGCTAAAGTGGACGAAAACACGAATTTTCTCCGCTTATCTGTTTTCAGCATACGCACACACACACAAACGAACACTACACGCAAATGACATTCAATAGTATTGTTTGTAAAATGCTTTGTTTGATATTATCAAAGTTATGAAAGCGAAATTTTTGTTATTTGGCTGCTGCAAATATCATATTGAAAACTGTCATTCAATTCATTTTTCTTTTTATTACAATTTTCAAACTCTGATTCGATCGAAAAGCGGAGATGGACAAAGCGAACAGCGGCTTGAATTTTTGATGTCAGTTGTATTTTGATGCTCGCAAAGCAATAGTAAAAAAGAAAAAGCAAACAGCCCATCAAATTGCACATTGAAAGCATTTTGACACTATAAACAAGCGCGAGAAAGTGAAAATTAAGTTTCGATCGCGACAAATAAAATATTGAATCGAGAAGATGACAATAACAGATACAAACGCACACACATATTTAAGGCAATTGCGTTAACATTGTGTTCAATTGTCGGAAAGTTAAAGCGAAAAAAAAAGATTATTTCATCGAAGAAAGACAATAAGCTTCACGCTTTCTTAAACGAAAAAATTTGCCTCTAGAAGAAAGCTGCAAACGATTAGAAGAAAGGAAAAAAGTTTTTTTTATTGAACTTTGCACAGCGAGTTTATTTATCGATCGTCTATTGTTTTTATTTCGCGTAGCTTAAATTAAATCTTGACGCTTTCTCATTTTAATTTTATTTTTAACACTCGGAATAATGAGACATCAAAGCGTAGCCGACTATACACTTATTAGTTTATAACTTTCCAGAGATGAAGCCAAAAAAGGATGCAAAAGTGCGCCGAAGAGAGAGGATGAAGCTAGCGTGAATGTTAACATCGATGCATTTTTTGTTTGTTGCTCGCCATTGCCGAGGAAACTAATTAATGAGGCAAAAGAAAAAAAAGAGAGAAGAAAAGAGATAAACACTAGACAAATGTGTTGCGTGATGTTTGTGAGCAGAGATCGAAATCGAAGATGAAATACGAGAGAAAAAAAATAGCTTTTCGCCTTTTTTTTCTCGGCAATTTGCTCCCATTTTCTCGCTTTCTTCTTTTTCTTCTTCATATCATTCGCTTCTTCTGCATTCACACATATTACAGAATAAACATTGTTCCGACCGTTTTACTTACACTCTTGCATTTACTTTTCAACTATTCCACTTCTACTACTCTCGCATACTTTGTGTACGTTTTTGTATGCATAGAAAGCGAACTTAACTTTCATTGCCGCTACAATATCACTTTCTCTCATTGAAAAGCTCTTTTGATTTATCTTCTCGCCGCCTTTTCCATTTACTTTTCAAGCTGAAAACAAAAATCAATACAAGCGAATGAGAGTTTTAGCTCGAAATTAAAACTTAATGCATTTACCCGTCGCTCTTATCCTTTTCACTCGAACAGCGGCACAATCTTATTGGCATTCTTTGAATCACTTCCACCATTGAGTAAAGTAATTTCGATGTGTGCGAATACTCTCGTCCACTCGGTCCATTGACCGCTACAACTAACTGAACGCCGCCTAAAGCGATGTTTAACAATGCGTCCACTTGCCACTTTTATGCCAAAGAGTTTAGTGAGCATTTATCATCGCATCATTTTCACTGTCAAATTCAGTGAATGCTGCGAAAATTGAATGCGACTCGTTTTCGTGGTCAAAATGCTTTTTTCGCTTTTTTTCGCCTAAAAATGCGTGAAAATCGGTTCTTTGAAAAAGATAAATTGCAGCGTTTTTTAAGTGACTACTTTTTGCTTTAAAGCCGGCGAAATTTCTCTTCAATAAACGATTGAAGCTTTAAGATAAAAAAAAGCGAATTGAAGTTTTCATACTTTTTTTCAAGAAAGAAGAAGAGAGGAGCGAAAAACTTATTTTCGCAAATAGATTCAAGCGCAAAGGTGGAGTTTGTGTGTGTTCCTCACTCTTTCACTCGGATAAAGATAAAATGAAAAGCTCAGCTCACTGTGCTCAGTGTCTATGTACTACGCCATTGCTATTGATGCTGCTCTGCACTGGAGACGGGAGAAAGCGAGAGCAAGAGAGAGAGGAGAATTCTGCTACCATACATAGAGACGGCGCGTGTAAAACGCTCAATGCTTGCCTATGGTTTTACACAAAGAAAAGTGTCGATAAAAAGCCATTCTGATTTATAGCGTTCGACGCATCGTTTGAAGCCAAGTTTTTTCTTCTCATTATTAGAGTTTCACTTCTCTCTCTCGCTCTGGCTCTCTTTTTTATTTGTTGTGCGCGAAAACAAAACTTTTGCGTCTGACACTCTTTTCATTTCAGCTTGATTACAGAGGATAAAGAACTTTGTGCGAACTCTCGTCAATCCAATTAAATATTCACAGTATTCAAAAAGAAAATATCGTTCGCATTTGAAGTGCTCTTCTCTTCTCTTCTCTTTCAAATCGCATGCGATTCTCTTAAAAAATTCAGCGCTCTTCGAGAACCGTTTGTTAATTATCTTTGTGTGTTGTGCGTGTTTCGTGTACATATAAAAAAAAACTTTGTGTTTACAAACGAAAATGTTGCGTCTATGCATTTTGCTATGTTTCTTTACATTCTCTGTGTACTCAACGGAAACAGTGACATTTAGCTTAAATCACATTCAATGCGACTTCGAAAATTTCGACACTGGTTGCGAGGACAAGCTCGGCTCTTACTGCGAGATCGAGAGTCAACGCTGTGTTTGCAAAGCAGAGTTTCCAATTACTCTTTTAAGTTACTGTTTACAACAGAAGCAGCTCGGCGAAGATTGCTATACATCATCGCAGTGCAATCAAACTGAAAACGCGTCGTGTTTCATATTCGGCAAAGAGTACGACAACGAACGACTCTCGGGCGGACACAATGTGGGCAGGCAGATCAGTAACTGGCCGACGGGTACGTGTCGCTGCAATTTGGGCTATCAATACGACAACGCGAGTAAAGCGTGCGTGAAAAAAGTGATCGGAAGCTGGTGCAACGAAGACTGGGATTGCATAAAACACATATTCAACTCGCAGTGCACTAAGCCGCAACATAAATGTGAGTGCATTTGGAATTTCTTTTACGACGCGAAAAGCGATACGTGCGCAAGAAACATGATCGGTGAGAAATGCTCTGTGGACGCTGACTGCGGTCCGCAGCGTTTAGTCTGCTCCAAGCAGAACGGAAAATGCTCTTGTCCGCACGGATATCGGCCCAACGTAACCGAATGCATTCTGCTCTCGAAAGCGTCGTGCGGCGAAGGCCTCGAGTGGGACCAAATGTGGGGTCGTTGTCTGCCTCTTCGCAATTTAAATTTACTCAATCAGAGGACAAAAGTCGACGAGGAAACTGTGTTTGCAAAAGAGGAGAACTCGAGCTCGCTTAAGACCATTTTGATATTCGCATTGCCAAATCTGATCATAATTCCGCTAGTGGCCAAGTATTGCTACTTCCGAAAGCGAGACGAGGCGTTCGAGCAAAATGGTGATCTAGAGCGAGGCATGATGGCAGATGCAAAAAACGCGACGAAGACGACCAAGTCGTCGTTACTCGAGTCGAATAGCAAATGTCAACAAGCGTCGAGCTCGGTAACCGAGAGCAGCGAGGCTCCGAGTGTTAACAGCAATTTGGAGTGTAACGAGAAGACAAAAAATTGTCAAATCAGTAAAAGTCAGTGTGATCTCTCGGCGACATCGATGACAACAACAACGAAGACGGGTGAAGAAGACGAAGAAGCGAAGAAAGAAGATGATGATGAAGAAGAAGCTCCGGCCGTAAATCACGTTGTCGTGAGCGGCGAGCAAAAGCAAAAAACTGTTCCAGAGTCTAAAGATGAAATAGCCGAATAAGCATTTATATTCGTATGCGCTTTAAGCCATGAACAACAACAACAACAACAACAACGTCAACAATAAATATTGAGTTTTTGTAACGTGAAGAAGCAGAAGAAGAAGAAATAATTGAAATTTGGATGAATGTTTTTTCAATTGCTTTTCTTAACTAAAATTTATTCTCTCAAAAAAGCGAAAGCAGCGAACTTATTGGAGCCGAAATAAGCGCAAATTTCTTATTCGTTTTACACTTTAAACTCCCTTCTTTTCGAACTCCCTGTATAAACATGCCTTCGGTACCTGCTCCAATTGGACGAAAACAAAAATTAAATCGATTGTGTTTTTGTAATAACGCTTTATTCGTAACTCATGTCGAGAATAAACGAAGAAGATGAAAAAGAAGAAGAACGAATTCGAATCGAAATCGATGCTTTTTTGAAATAGAGAAAACAAAAGTAAAAATTGTATTTGTAGAATTTGATCGTAATTCAAAAAACAAATCAAAAAACTTTTTTCTTACATTTTAATATTTATATATTATATAAACATGAATATTAGATTTGTGAAACGAATTCATTTTTTCATTTACTTGTCTAATCATATTTCATAATATTTAATCGCCGATAATAAACATCAAAACTTTTTTTGGTTCGCTTCATTTATTCGCGCTATCGAGCAGGAAAAAGTAGCCATATTTTTATTACAAATTATTGCAAAAAAAGAGGAGCAAGCGAATTTATAGTTTTTCATAAAAAATGATGCGCAATTTGATCGTTAAGCGAAGTGAATAGAGAAGCTCAATGCGATGAGAGAAGAAATATTGCGAACATTGAACGAGCAAAACGCTTTCGCTTCTATTGCACACTATTCCATAGACAAATTTTCTATCGCTAAACGATTGAAGAACAAATTTGTTTACATTTTCTTATCAATAAATTAGAAACAAAGCTCGATTATCGAAGAAGATAAAATAAGTAAAAATGATCATTGCGACGAGCTGCTGAGATTATTTCTCACTTTGTTCTCGACAGTCGCAAGAGATGAAGCGTAACGTTAGATAAAACTGATTTTATTCTTTTCTAATCATTTCAAACTGAGAAAAAAATTGTTCATTATTTTCCCGATAAGAAACGAAACGACTTGAAAGCGTCTCTTCTCCCTCCTCTAGCTCACTGTAAATAATGATCGCAAAAATGTAGAACTTTTCACGGCCGATCGATAGAAAATTGACGAATGCTTTTTTGTTCAAACGACTGAACAAATGCACTTAAAGTTAAATAACAAAATTTTATTATCAAAAAACGACTAATTCATCAGTAAATTCGCTTGTAAAGTTAATAAAACGCAAGTAAACTCAAAAGCCGTTTTTCGAAAAAAACAAATGAAAAATGATTCTCGGAATTGCTATTAAAGATATTAACCGCAGCGACGAATGAATGGTGCGGTGTATCTTTTTGAGATTCTGGCATTACGAAGATAAGAACGCTAGAAAGATGAGCGATGAGCTCATTTTCACTAGAATGATTTCGTTTTTCGTCTGGCTTCATTACTGATTGCGAAGGAAATCTAATCATTAACGCGGTAATTACTTCTGAGTAAATGTTGCCTTTTCTTGTAAAAATTTTCATTTGTTTTTTATTTCATTTTTGTGCAACGAAATTCGCTTCTCAATGAAAATTTGCAATAGAAATAGTGACAAAATAAAATCGTAGTTGGTACTTGAACTTTATCGCTTAAATGTCCCACTCAACTTATGGAAATTTCAATGGCATAAATTACCACAAATGAATTTCTCATTATTTCGATTAATTTTTAACACTTTTCGTAACGCTTCGTTTATTTGCTTATTTCAATTCGCAAAAAACTCTCATTTCGACTCACGCACACCTTAATAGAATTTAAAAACGAAAGCTGGCTAATTTGAGGATCATTAGCAATGAAATAAAATATAATTGAGATAAATAAGGTGCAAATTAGCCAAAACAAAAATTGAGTAAATCGATTTTTCAATAGAAAAATTTTTTTGTAAATTTATCGAATTCTCTAATATGCGCAAAGCGTGCGCTTAGTTTAGAAATAAATTATTTAAATTAACTATTTCTCGCGAACAATCGATGGAGAATATTCAGCATATTCAGTTCAATATTTTTTATTTACTTTGTACAAAAAATTTTTCAAAAACTTTTTTTTCTTCAAGAAATTTGCATAATTAATGATTGAAAATTTTAAGCACTTCTCGTCAAGCACATATGCGCTTCTTCGCTCGATTTAGTTGCTTTAGTATGATTAGGTGTGGTCTCAAAAGAGTGATCGTTAAAAGAATAAGAAAAAAAAATCTGAAAACGAAGCAATGAATAGTGAGATTGAGAAATGAAAAGACGTCGATAATTAGATAAGAGTTTTCGAATGTGAAATACGCGAACGATAAAACGAAACCAGCGTCGATTTGCTCCTTTTTATTATTTTTCGTCTTCTTCCAGAATAAACTCATTTATACTCATTCATCATTGTCAATAAAAATTTTCGAACACACTATTCGTCGATTAGACATATTCATAGCGTGCTGTGAAATACGTACGCTTCTCTTCTTTTTTCTTATGTTTTGAATCTAACTATTTGCTTCGATTCTTTGCACTGAAGCATAGAAAGAGACACGCCGCCATAAGACATAATGTGTATCTAACTACGATTATGTTAACAGTATCAATAAATCTTCTCTTTATTGATTGATCGTTGTCCATTAAAAAAGTATTTTTAGTCAAAATTAAATTACGAAAACGATGTAAGGCGTATTTTATCCATAAGCGATCAAAGAACAAATTATTTGAGTGCCAAAAGTGTATTAGGCGCTATTTGTAAACTTTTACAACCACATGTTTGCAGCGTCTGGTGGTTGTTGAAGTGCACACTCAATGTAAATTCGTCTGTATGAGGTAAACTAAAAGAGCGCTTTTCATTCACAATGAATTTTCGTTTCGAAGGTAAATATTTTATTCTACGCTTAGATCGAACAAAAAAATTTCTCTAAATCGCAGATGGAATGTTGACGGCAAAAAAGTGTCTGAAAATACGAGACGTTTTAAATGTACACAAGAGAGAGGAAATGCAAAAGGGAGAGCAATTTGAAGCGATAAAATATTCACGAGCTTATTTCTTAGAATGAATTTTTAAATTTTTTACTTTTTTTAAAGTTCTACCTTTTCTAAAGTATACATTTTGTAACTTTTCTTTGCTCATTGTCTCTTTCTCTCACTCGCTAACTTTCTCATTTATTACATTTCTTAAGACTTACAAGTTACAATTTTATTTGCTTTTTTTGTATTTTGTGAATTAAATTTTTGAATAAAGAAATGCGAAAATTTAAGTTAAACTCTTAGCTAATATCAATTTATTTCAAACGTCTGATCACATTCTTTCATTGACAATAATCAATATCGAGACAAACTGTTCGCTTTCATTTTAACGAAATCAGTTTGGCGCTACTTGCTAACGTTGTGTTAATAAATTGCTTCGATCAATCGTTAAACGTTGAATGTAAGGAAATATTTACAATTCATTTCAGACGTGTAAATGATAAGTAAATAATTCAGACACACTCGCGTGTGAAAACAAACAAACCATGCGGTAAATATTAATAATTCAATCCGCTTTATGTGCTTTTGGTGTTTTTGAATTAAATTTACATTCAAAGTGCCAGAAAAACAATCAAATTGCGTAGCATTAACAAATTTCTCAATTCAAAGCGCTAATAATGCGCTCAGTTTACTATAAGCGAACATGTTGGGAACAGAGAAGATGGTAAAAGACCTGAAAAATGCGCTTTAATAGGCACACAAATCTGAACACTCGTTTGTTCTAATCTTCGATGAATAAAAGTTAT
The DNA here is from genome assembly GCA_003675995.1 of Dinothrombium tinctorium. NCBI lineage: Eukaryota > Metazoa > Arthropoda > Arachnida > Trombidiformes > Trombidiidae > Dinothrombium > Dinothrombium tinctorium. The sequence continues at coordinate 13,092 of NCKU01001757.1, forward strand.
TGAAATAAGAAAAATTGTAATTACTAATGGATATTAAAAAAGATTTACGCGCAAGAGTGAATATTAATATAAATTGAAAAAATCTTTCTTCCATAATCATGCTTTTAGGCTTTAACTTTTAACTACTTGTATTTCAATTAAATACTGACAGAGTATAAAAAATATTTGTCAACGAGAAAAGGCAAAAAGAATTTTCGTTAATTAAATTTTTATTTTTACATCAAAACTTTACCAAAAAATTTTATTTTAACTTTCGAGGCTTATTACACTTTAGCACTAATTTGCCAAAAAAGAATTTTTCAATTAGGAAAATAAGACGCATGAATTAAATTCAGAATCGCGTGCTATTCATTTCAAAGCTTGAAACAATTCGAATTGCGTGGTTATTTCGCGAAGAAGAGCTAATTTTTATTCATACAAAGCATTTTCTTTCTAATTTTGTGCAGCAAACAGGAAAGTAATTTGAGCAATTAATTTAACAGTGAATCAGAAAATCGATCTCTTCAATGTTTAAAGCATTTCGAGTTGCATTCGTGGCCGCATCAAACTGCAATTTTGCTCATCGAAAATTCAAGAGTCGAATAAGAACGAAAGTATATCTTTATGGCCAAAGCTGTAATTTTACTTTTTCTTCGAAAGTGTCATTTCAAATTACTTATAGAATTCAAATTTTAATCATTAATCACGTTTGCATTAAATTATTCATCCTCTTGATTCTCATTTCGTCGAGCAGTTGGTTGATAAATGATGATGTTCGTCTACATTTTCTGTATGCGCAATGCGTAAGTAAAGTAAGATTAAAGCCAAACACAATCTTATTAAGTGAAGGTGACAAGAGAGCAAATAATTAAATTAAGAGCTGTTTGATCGATTACTGTGCAGTAAGAGATTTTTTGCGTGAATTTCAATGAATAATATATTTTTCGGGAATTTTTTTGACAAGTGCTTTTTTTAAAGTAGATAAAATATTGAAGTTCATTTAAATGTGCTGAAAAATTGCGCTTAAATCTTATTAAGCAAACAAGCAATAAAAGCGATTTGAGGTTAAAAGTGAGTTTAATTAATTTAATAATTTAGGTTTGTACCGTTTTAAGACTATTTAGATTTATTTTTTTGTAGTTTATCAGCTTTATCTTTTAATAACGCTACTCATAAAATAAGTTTTTCAATAATTTAAATAAAAAAACATTCAAAATATTGATGATAGAGATACAACTAATTGTAAGAGTGAAAATTACTCTAAGACAATAAATTAATTTAAATTTAAGATTTAATTTACAAAAGTAGATAATGTAAAACTAAGCTAAATTTAAAATTAAAAAATTTTTAATTTAGCTTCTATTTGTTTTGTAAATAAATTCATGTACAATAAATTATTCTCGAAACATAAATTTTATTGTTTGAATATGAATAAAAATTTTTTGAATTGCTAAACATTAACATTAAATATTGAAAAGAATTTGAATTTTAAGTGAAAAAACAGAAATGCTAAAGTAAAAATTTGAAAAGAGGCTTTTTTAAAAAGCTTTTCGCGGCAAATCGAATTTATAACCGTTGAAAGAATTTGTAAGTAGAAGGAAATGAAGTGTAATAAGTCGTGAATTCTATTGTGCTCATTGAATACACATCTTATTGCTTTTCCTTTCAAAATTTTCTGCTTAAATCCGTACAATGTTGAACGCAATTTCATCTTTTGCAATGATGAAATTTAATCAAAAGAGCTTTTCGGTTTTTTTTCAGCTCATAAATTGTAAAAAAGCTTTCCTTAGCTTCTCAATTTTATGGTACGTAGGCGATGGTTAATAGAAATGAAATTTACAATAATAAGTAAAATTTAAAATAATATTTCGAAAAGAATCCGATTTTTTGAATTGATTTTTCACTTTCAACACATTGTTAACGCTTGAGTCGACAAAATCATTGTGTGTGTACTACTATCAAAGCAAAGCAAAATGTTAAAATTTTACTTTGATTTATGCTTTAAGTTTTTGTGTTACAAGTAAAAACTGTAGCTCACTGTCTCTAAAAATGGTTCCTTGCTAGTGATTAATTGCATTTCTTTTTTACGAAGCGAAAGTTTTGTTTTGTTTTGCAATCTATTTTCAGTTTTCTCTCTGCAATAAATACTTTTCGCTTCAAAATCTCTCTTCTTAGCGAGGAAAAATGATTTTGAAAATGAAATAAAAGCGAAATCGCGGTTCAAAATATCGTTTTTCATTCTCCGTTTGTTTAACAGAATGTCGATTTCGATCGCAAAAATTCAATCCTTTTCTCTTGTTTCACTAGTAAAACAAGCTCAATTTAATATCTTTTCGAATGCTCAACTGTAACATCTGTTGCAAACAGATTTCGGCAAATATTGCATCTGAAATTATTTCGATATCAAAATGCACAAGAAGAGTTTAATGTTAATTCAAAAGGCAATCCTTTATTAGCTGCAAAATCAATAAACACTTTCAATGAAATAAAATTTCTTATCACTTGTTCTAGCAAGTGTTTGTAAAAGCATGAATCTTAAAATCCGAAACACTTATTGTGATGTTAAAGTACATTTTACCCACTAATTGCGCAAGTTTATATTTAAATTTACACATTTTTCTTTCTAAAAATTAAACAACAATTTAGAAAATATAAACTTTTTTAAAACTAAAACTATTCAAGTGAAAAATCGATTTTTTATTATGAAGTAAAACATAAGACTTTCAATATCGATTTTTGTTACAATTTTGTTGTAATACCGTCGGCATTTTGTAAAATAAATCCATACTTACCCTCCCAGGATATTAAATTCTAGTTCAAGCATTTTTAAAGAATTTAAAAAAGATTACAAGTAAAAAATTGTACACTCGTGTCTAATAAAATCTTTAAGCCTATTGCTTTGCAATAATGTGTAGAGAAAAGATTTTATTCGACATGGGTGTACATTTTCTCGAACAAAACTTTTGTAGTATTTTATCAAAAACTTGAATATTGTTTTCTTTGAGTTCAATGGCAGATTATGTTTCGAATGATTTTTATAAAAATGCTAAAAAATGTAAAAAATTTCGTAAAAAACTTTTTAAATCCACTTTCAACTTTTCAATTAACTTTTTTGCCGTTTTTTTTTTGAAAATTTTAAAAAGCAATCATCTTTCATTTTTATATTAATATCAACCTATTCAGCGAAATCGTGTATTGCGAACATTTTTCAGGATTACTTTGTTTTATGAAGTGTCTGCTACAAGAGTATCAAAGCGTATCGTTGCTTAACTTATACTCCTAATACATTTTGTTCAAAAAGTTTATTTCAAAAGCAAGAAAATCAATAATAGAGTGAAGTAAGTATCACTTGTTTATGGTTGATATTAAATGAAAAGCCTCTTTACATTGATATGAAAGAAGAGAGACAAGTGCTCGAATAAAGAAACATTCATTTACGAATTGAATGAGAACAATGAGCTTTACCCTTAATTGGATATTCGCAACTTCAATTTACTTTCAGATTTTTTAAAAATTTTTTAATAAATAAAAGTTTTCATTAAGTGATTACTTGAAATAAGCGAACTTTTATAGGGTTTAAGTTGAAAATTGATGAGTAAATTTTTTTAAGCAGCTCGCCTAAAACGATATATTCTTTCTTCAGCTATGACAAGAAATCAAAAATTTATTTCTAATTTTTTTTTCGCTTGAAAAATAAAACTTTTTGCGTAGAACATTTAAATAACAACACGATTTTAATAAGAATGAATGGAGAACACATATCAAATAATAAAATAGAAAAATTTGAATTACTTTATTGATTTTTACGTTGTTGCAGCGTCAATTTTTGTTATCTTTTGAAAATTTTCATTTTATCAAAAGTATCATACACAGCTGACGCTTTTTTGATATTGCGATTGAAAAAAAGTAAAATTTAATCATGACAAATCAATGCGTGATAAAGCAATTCAAGAACGATCATGGTGGTAACTGCAAGCATTTATTTAAATCTCAAAGTTTCCCTAGTAACGTTCAATCCCTAAAAGAACATAAACCTCTTTTCAAATCAAAAAAAAGTTTTACGTTGAATATATGTATCAACCTGACCTATAGAACTTTACTTCGTTTTCAGTTTCTCAGTTGTATAAAACTTTTAGCGCAAAATGTGTTCAAAATATTTTAAAAATGTGTTTAATGTTTCGATTGTCTCAACTGTTTCAATTTTATGTCTATATCAAGTGTTCACCATTTTACAACAATTTCTAAAATACGAATCAATCACCACAGCTAAGCAAAATGACGCGAACAACGAGCCTGTGCCTGGTGTAACGCTTGTATTTAGGTTAAATCATATTTTAGAAAATAGTGGACTTCTTCAAATATCGCCTCTTTGCAAATCTCACACATGTTACGCTCGTCTCTTGGCCAGCGATTTAAGCTTCGTTCCTATCTGCACACTCGACAACGAATTCGATTGCACAAATTTCACCGATGTTTCGATAAGAATGGACGCGAAATACATTTATATCACTTTCTTCGAGAAAATATTATTTGATCGCAATTTATCGACTAAACATATTTCATCTTTCAAGAAAATCAAATTGGACTTACGCAATCATTTTAAGTATCGAAATCTAACGAGATTTAATTTAAATTTGCACGCGCCCAATAAATATTTTGATCACACATTCGATATGGACGAAAAGCTTCGTCGTAACTCTTACCTACAATTTACCTATTTTAATCAAAAACTAACAAATCTCGATAGCCCATACACTAATTGCGTTAATTATGAAAAAAATGGGTTGATAAGTAAAGATTACTGCGTTGACAAGTGCATTTTAGACGAAACTATTGAAAGATGTGGTCACTTACCAGCGTTTACACCTGTTAGTATTTATCAAAATTACGCGTATGTTAGTAAAGCGACACTCTGTTGGAAGAAAGTGAGAGAGTTTTGCTACAGAAAATGCGAACCAAACGATTGCGTCAGACATTTATATTTTGTGGACAAACCATTAGACCGACGCAATGTTTTCAAATGGCGGGATAATCTCACAATTCTTGAGATTCTAGCGCCGAAAACAGAAAAAATTGGAAAAATTTCGCGTTACGTATTCAGGCCAAAAATGGACCTTTTCGAATTGTTTATATTCATAGGCAGCGCATTAAACTACTGGTTGGGATTCAGTATTTACGATTTTATGATTCAATTATTTAAACGGGCCAATAATTTGAAATTTTTTCTCTCGAAGCATATCATAAATCGCTTATTTCGTAAAAATGTAAATCACTTAGGTAAGACTATTATTTCAAAAGAGTTGTTGAATTTTTTTTTCTCTTTTAGACATAAGACATTCTGATAAGCAAACACAATTTCGCGTAAAAGCTATTTGTTTGATCATTTGTATTGCAGCAGCTGTTTTACAATCGATGAGTATGATTGATAATTACGCCAAATTCAAAACAAAATTGGATATATTCGTCGAAAAATTAGAGTACGATTATTTGCCCGTCTTGAGCATTCAATTCAGAATTCAAAACCTTATAAATCATACGTCTGTATGCCGACTGCATCAAAGTGCATGTCTAAGCACTGGTTTAACTAAACCAAGTTTCGTTGCATCTTTAATGTCTGAACGAAAAAGTTTAAAAGAAATAACGAATTATTTAGTTGATTTGCGTAGCGTTGTTAAAAATTGTAAAGTGAATCTGGCTGAAAATTTGCAAACTAATTGCTCCCTTATAGGTGATAGAGTGATTGGATTCAATGCAAATTATGTTTATGTTTCAATTTTTGCGCGAAAATTGAGTAAAAAATATGATAAAAAATTTTTATTTCGAATGATGGAAAGAGATCAAGAGATAAAGTTGATAACGTTATTGATCGACGAGGCTAATGTTGATTGTAATGATGATAGTAATTCATTTTCTATACTTTTTCACGCGCCAAACGTGGTGCCCCATTATCTTCATCCTTATCATACTCGAATGAGCTTTTCGAGTGGCAAAACATACGGCCTTACCTATCGAAAAACGTCTAATCAATTGCTTGAGTCGCCTTATACGACCAATTGCGAAAATTATTCTCGATCAAATATGGAATCTCAAGAAAATTGTATAAACAAATGCGCACTTGAAATGGCTAAAAAATATTACGACGTTGACAATTTTTTCGCCTATTCAACTGAAATAACCAGCGCAAAAAGATCGATTAGAGAAAAATACTCTGATTTAATACGCGAAAATTGTTTTAAAAAATGTAAACGAAGAGATTGTGAAATGGAGTATTACAAATCTTACAATTTATACAAAGTGATCACTGATCAAAGAGACAAGCAAAAAATTGGTGTTGATGTATTGAAACCGTCGCCGCTTTCATATTTATGCATCTATCAACCTCAAGTCGATAGCGGAGATTTATTCGCACAATTAATGGGAACTATTTCAATGTGGTCAGGTTTATCGGTTTATCTAATGACAACTTCTTGTTCAATACTGATAGTCAAATTTATTTATAATTTTCAGAGCAAAATTATCGCTTTCAAACATAGAAGACAAATTTTTTACCCTCGATTTCGAAAGCGGCGAAAAGATTTCGAAAAAAACATTCGTTTTATTATAAACTCTTTTCTCCTATCATTGTGCGTGTGTTTCACGCTCATAAAAGTTTCAAATATATTCCTTTCATACATTAAACGCGATGTTGAAGTGAGAACAACTCTGCAAGCTCCGAAAGAAGGTTACTTGCCATCGATCACTGTTGCGACTGAATTGAATAGCGAAATTAGCAAAATGCTGCTTCAAAACAAGTCCCGCGACTTACAAAAAACTCTCGTCGATAATTGTGAAATCTTTGGAAATTTATCAAAAGAAAATTGCTCTGAAACTGTGCTCGAAGTTCATGAACAGTTTTTCTACATTTCGTTCTTCAAGCGACCGTTAAAGCAGAGATATTCAAGCGAATATTTAGTTCCTTATTATTTTAAGTGGAATCCAATAATTAAATTCACTTATAATTTTAAAACGGATTCCAATTTAACTGTTTTCATACTTATTTTAACACCCGAAGAGTTACCGGAGGCGAACAGCGGTTTTCAGCGATTACAGGTCAAACCAGGTTATGAATATTCATTTACTTATAAAAGAATTTCGGTTGAATCACTTCCGAGTCCATTTCCATCGAAGTGCTTTAATTATGGTTTAATCGATTGCGAAACACAGCGAAGATGTATTCACGAGTGCTACTACTCCAAAGTCCAACTTAACAATCGAACGATCACGAAAGAGTGCGAAAAGAAATATGAACAAAACGATTGTGATTACGATTTTTACGACATACCGATTGATCCGATAGTGGAAAAAATAAATCAAAGCGATAAGTCGATGATAAATATTATTCCACCGACAAATATAGTCGAAGCAAAATATACTTTAGTGCCGAAGTACACTAACGTCGATCTATTCGTTTACGTTGGCAATACGCTTTCACTTTTATTTGGGTTCAGTGTGTTGCAGTTTACTTTGAGCCTTTCGTGTTTTAACAAACAAAAATTTCAACGTATTTTTCGAAATTTTCAAATGAAACGTCTGTATCAAAGAAAATTTTATCTTCGCAATTGATTTGAGTGAAATTATTTCCATCGCTAATGTTATAAATGTTTTTACTAGTTAAACTTTGTCCAGAGATGTAAAGTAGCATTCAAAATAAAAATTTCACCTACGATGCATAATTTTTATTTGCTCTTAAGCAGAAATATTTTGAAAATTTTTACTTTATTCAATTTTTTAAGCTACTTGTGCGCATCATTAATTTTAAAAATTTTTTACTTTGTTTCAAATAAAAATAAAATTTCGCGATACGCATTAGCTTGAACTATTTTAAGCTTTTGACTTACTTAAAATGAGTTGGATAAAAAAGAAAAACAAAATTATTTGATCAATACAAAAAAACGAACATTGCAAAGTCTTAAAAAGTAATTTTAATCAAATGATGTCTAGGCGAATGATGCCTTTAAAAATTTGTTTTTTTTTATTGTCTATGTAGCAATAATTCGATCGTAGCGTTCTTTCTCATTTTGCAAAAGTTTCTTTTTTACTCGCTTTAACTTTGATTCCGCGCTCTCGATTTTGTCCTCAAAGGAAATTGTCGCATATGTCTTCACTAAATTTGACACTGTGCGCGAAGAAAAAGTTGTCGCTCACTGTTAAATCGAGTGAAAAGGCTATGTTTGCAGAGCAGAGAGATCCAATTACATTTGAGAATAGCAAAAACTCGGAGAAAATCTTTCTTTACATCATTGAAATAAATAAACATCAGTGAAATAAATCGAAAATATAAATTTGAGTAACATTTGAAAGAACTTTTTTTGAAAGCGTTGTGAAGCAAAAAGAAAATTGTAAAATTCAATCAAATTTTCAATGATGACTAGAAGTGTGAAAAAAATTTTGCCTCAATCACACCCTTGTGAATACTTAAAAAAATCGAATTAAATAGAAAGAAAAATAGAGGTTCTAATGCGCTTGAGGTGATAAAAAAAAGTTTTTAAACAAAGAAGAATTTGAATTTAAATGATTTTTATGACAAAAATTGTAAAGTCCTTTCAGATGTGATGCTTATTTCTTCAATGAACAAGCAACTTTCAAAGTGTAGACATAGAAATATGATTTAATAAGCTTGAAAGCGCACAACATTTCATAGTTGATCATATGATTGATTAGCTGGTGTCATAAAACGGAATAAAGCATTAATAAGCGGTTCTTAACTTCATAAAATTCATGTTCATCAAATGTTGAGACCGAGTTATGAACAATTTTAAAATTCATATAAAAACCTCAAAAAGATCAAAATGTTTAACTGATTCTCAAAATTATTGTAATCGCTAAATTGAAATTGATCTTATGAACATGATCAAATGAAAATGGTATGAGTGCTTTCCTGTGATTCATTTATTTAATAGCGCTAAAAGCAGCTAAATAGATTATAGAGACGAGCTATCAGCTTTCTTTTCACTAAAACGAGCATTTTGGTCTCGCTTCTTTACGCATTGCGAATACGGAAATTTGATCATTAAGGCTAATTACTTTTTGGCAAACATTGTACTTTCTTGTGCAAAATTGAGTTTGCTTTTATGTTCCAAAGTTTCTCTCTTCACAGCGTTATGCATTTAATAAACCGAAACTGTCAAAATTAAACAAAGAACACTTTTATAATATGCGAAAGTTTGAATCTCATTAAGCAAAAATTGCTTAAAATAGCAATCTTCTTGTCATTCTTTTCATGCTCGCGTTTCATAAATCTTTTATCTCGAGATAATTTAATACTTTGAATAATATTTTTGTGCAAAAATTTAAGTTAGGACAAATTAAACTAACTTAACTAGTTTAAAGTTAAACGCAATGTTCTACCATCAATGAAATAATTAAAGTTAGAGAAAATTTTTCAAATGTTTTACTTTTAAGATTTTTATTTCCATTTCAAACATTATTTGTCAAGTGCTTTAATTGTTGCGTTTAGCGTATTTTATGTTGAAGTGTGGTCTCGAAAAACAGAAATTGTTTAAAGAAAACACGAAATAAGAATGCAAGCAATAAAGAGTGTGTGATCAATGAAAAGACAATAAAAATTAAGTGAGTTCGTGAATGAAACACGAACGATAAAGCGAAATAAGCTTCTCATCGCTTCTTTCAACTTCTTTCTCGGAGGAAAAAACTCATTTATCCTCATTCATCAATGCCTTTTAAAATTTTGAACGCAACTATTTTTCTATTTGACACAATCATATTGTGCTTTGAAAAATGGCTTCTTTTTCTATGCTTTAAAGTCGTTTAATTTGCTCAAAAATGTTGTCCGTTGTCACTATCGTAGACAATATACAGTTTCGGAAAGAAAATTTGTTCCGAATCGATCATTTAATATCTTATCACTCGGAAAAGCATAAATTTTGACAAGGGTTTGCGACAAAATTAAAAGCATTTAAACAAACATGTTTCAGTATTTTCAAGAAAAGGTGAATAGCAAAATGTGTGTTTAAGTGAGTGAAGAATAGTTTTTCAATTTTTTCATGCGACGATTTCATTACAGTCAATTAAAACAAAGAATTTAGAAAGAATTCTCAAATAAATTTTTAAAA
>NCKU01001758.1:0-23150 GCA_003675995.1 Dinothrombium tinctorium
TTCAGCGTTTGCGTCGGATTAGCGAGAAGAAACGCTCGTGGTAATCGCTCGCTGTCGGTGTCAATTTTAACTTGGTAAACAAACGCTAAAAATAAATTCACTCGATGAGATAAAAGAATTTAAACATCGCTTCATACTCATTCTTGACTCAACATTGATTCCGCTATAGTTAAAGCAAACATTGGCTGAAATGCACGCAACTTTTGTTCCGTCTTGAAGACTGCACGCTTTTTGATCCAAGCCTATATTTTTAGGTGTTAACTCGAACGACGCGTCAACGTGTACAATCGGTCGCGCTTTGAGGTGAATAGCGCGATCGGAAGCATAGGCGCCCACTAGTAAATCTGGATATTCATTACGATCCATGTCCATTCCTCCCGAAAGCGAGAAGCCAAATGTTTTTAATCCTGATTCTCGCAAGTCTTCAGCATAAATTACCTGAATCGAAAAAAAGTAATTCAAAACTTTTCTTTTCAAATTTGCATTATTTTACATAAAACAATTAACTTCAAATAAACGTTTGTTTCACACTTGAATTTCATTATTTTCATTCTCATTATTAAACGAACGCTAATTAAAACTAAGGTTTCCACAGCGAGAAATCAATACCTGAGAAGCTTTCGATTTCAAGCCATTCGCACCGCCGTTGAATACATAAACAGCACCAGATTCAAATTTACCGTCATAAGGAGCGCCGACAGCAATGTCTATAACAAGAAGCAAAAGAATTCAAGTAAATAATCGGAAACGATGTGAAATAAAGTCGAACCTTGATATCCGTCTTTATTTACGTCTCCAAGCTTTGACACCGCCATTCCAAACCTGCCTTTGCTATTACGACCGACAATTAATTCCGATTTTTCGAACCGACCCTGTTGATTTAATAATTAATCGATCGATCGATGTTATCGCGTGTTTCGCTAACCTTTGCTTTTTGATATGCCACTGTGATTGAGCCATATTCGTAGCCTGTCTCTTTTTCGCTAGTCGGTGTGTAAAATGGTGCTCCTATCACAAGATCATCGAGCCTAAATTTCAAAATTTTAAAAACAAAAATTTTCTAAACGCAACACTAACCCGTCGCCATTCACGTCAGCTCCAGCTAGCGAATAGCCAAAATAGGAACCCATCTGTTCGCCGGAAATGTTGAACACGTTCATGAGATTTTGAGTGTAAATAACGACCTAAAATGGAAGTCAATGAAAGAAGCGATAAGTGAACTAATTTTTCGAGTGATCCTCTTGTATTTGCAAATAATATGAAATGTGCCAAACTCAACACTTTGATATCGCGCGAAGCAAAATTGTAAAGCTCTCTTTACCTTTCCTTTCAAATTGCTTCCTTTCGGCATCCCGACGGCAACATTTATCTCCTCATCAGCTGAAAACCTTCCAAGTGTCATCGAATAACCTAAAGACAAATGACAAGAGCATTTTCGTTTATTTCTCGAAAATGATCGCTCTTTTGAAATTCGTACAATATGTATGATGGCATACCGAGATATGAATCGTCTTCGGTCGGTGGCGATTCGCGTGTGTGCTGATAACTGCTTATGTTTTCAAAGTTATACGAATACACTTGCCCTTGCCAATAGTAGCTGCCCACTGCGCCCATAAATAATCGCCTTCCGTCCTATATTCGCGATTGTGCCCAAAATTTTTTGAATACTATTCAACTTTTCTTTTTTCTCGTCGTAACTTACTTCTGAAATAGACGCTGAAAATCCTAATTGACACGAACCAAGTCTGTGATAACCCCATTCGTCTAAGAAATACATAAAAATTTATTAGAATTAATTAGAAATTGTCGCCGACACGAATAGCGCGGATATTCTCGAGCACCTAAATAAAAATAAATTTGCTTCGTGTCTAGAGCGATGCTGCGAGTTTGGAACTTGCTTATCTCACCACTGAGAACATTTAGAGTTAGAAGAAGAACTGACGACATTCACTCGATTATTTCCAATTTTTCATTTTAACAACTCATTTTAGAGAGAGAGAAAAAGTTTTTTTATGAAGTAAGAAATTTTATTTGTTTACTTTTTTATTAAATTATAATTTTTTAACTCTTTCATTTTGAAAAACGATTTGTTTATTCAATGTAGCGCTTATTTTAGGCACCATTTAAATTAGGTTATTTGCATAATTGAAAATAGGCTTTTCCACCTACATTCGCACACTTGGAAACTTTTTCAGAATTCAATGTTAAGCTTGAGCAAAAAAATTTTGAAATTTCTATATAACGCTTTTCATAGTGTAAGATCAAATTAAATCATTTTTAAATGAAAATTCTAGACTCACATTTTATGATGTCCTAATTAGCATAAACTAATTACAGTGTATTTAAGTATTTTTCATGCTTCTTCTTTTCATAAATATTCATAGACATTCGCAAAAATAGTTTGTTACAAATTCAGTAAAAAAATAAATTTCAAAACGGATATTTGTTTGCAAAAACAAAATGCACTTAAATTATTGATCGTGTGTGAGCACTCGAGTTTAAAAACCTTACTTTCAGCATTGTTATTTGCTTTGTGCTAAAGTTTGACAAAAGAGTTCCAATGATTTTGATAGATTTCGAGCTTTTAGGTAGAGAGCGAAACGATTTTTAGAAAGGAACCAGCACCGGGAACGTAATGGTTCCGGTTTCAAAGCGGCTACGGCTCTTAAATCAAGCACTGGTTACGGTTGTAAAACGGCTTCAAGAAGTAAAAAGCTTATTTAAAATGTCGTAACCTGCAACATATGTTTCTAAAAATTTTTTCCCATATTCTCAAATGCCTCTCCTATGATCGAGATTTTTGTTTTTTAAAATCAAATTACGATTCTTTGCGATATGCAGCCTTCTCTATTTTTGAAACTTATTTTCTGTAATGCTATGTTATTATCTTAAGTTTCTGCTACAGTATTACTGTTTCCATTACAGTTTTTTGGGCAATTACGCTTATCTAAAAGGTTGTGGTTTTTAGGACGAATGTGGTTACGAATTTTTGAGATCGTTTCACTCTCTACTTTTAAGTATTTAAATTCAAAAATATGCGTTTTGCCTGAAACAAAACAATTGGTATGGATAAAGTAAATTAACTTTGAAACAACCGGTGAAGTTCAATGTAGAGCATTAAAATTGCGTTACGGAAAGTGTGCATAGGCAAAAGCGAATATCGGCAAAATTAAACTCGATCATTATGTAATTGTGTTGAATTTGTTGGCGTTGAAAAGAGGATTAAAAATATGAAACCTCATATTGTGCCAAAGGACACCACTGCATCACGATTCACAACCTTCGTTTAACTAATCGATAAAGCTTCGCTTTAGTATGCATTTGTCCAAAGTGTATATCGATCGAGTAATATTTGATTTAAAAAAATCCCAAATCCGAAAGAAAATAAACAACACGCTTTATGTTTGTGTTCGCAGATGAAATTTGATTTCTGTGGTAATTAGATGTTTTCTGCGAATCTAAATAAAAAAAAGTCGAAAAGGTACACCTGTTTAGAACAATTTATAGGATCTACGCCCAAACTTGTTGGCAAGCGCTTCAAAATTCACACACAAAATGCTTAAAATTAGATTTTTACGCTCCAATTTTTTCTTTTTCGCGCGACAAAACCTACGTGTGCATTTTGTCACTTTGAAGATAAAATCAACTTATAAATTTGAGTGTTTTTAATTGTTGTCAATGAAATTTATAATTGCGCGTGTGAATAGCAAACTTATTAGCAGGCTAATTATGAAAATAAGCATCGTTAAAACACAATTTTAATTGAATAAAAATCAAAGCACGAACAAATAGTAAAGTGTGAATACATATGTCGCATGAAGTGTGTATGCTTAATGCGTGTGGGCTGCATAAATAAGCTCATTTAAACCAAAAATTTTCAAGTGTTTTCAACAGCGTTCGTAATTCTTTTGTTGTATGCCTCTTGAAGAAAATTAAGCTTCTAACAGCAACAATTGCCTTTTAAAGAAGCGAATAAATCTTCTAAGCTAGAAGAAAGCTTTTTTTCGTTACTTTCAAAGCGTATTAAAAATGTTATTTTCATACAAAGAGCGACAAAAGCAGAATCGATTGGTTTATTTGCATATTGTCTAAATTTAGAAAAGCAATTAAATTAAAAGCGAGCGAATAACGAAAGGCTAAGAGACTTATTTACGTATATTTGAGTTTTCTTCTTCTTCTACTTCTTCTTTAGGTAAATGCAAAAGTCAATCGAATAAACATGAAGCGAAAAGCTACTTTTGGAAATGCTTTACACAACATTTCCGAAATTACAAATGGAGAATGCAGGAAAATTGTTACACACACACATTTTCGCTGTATTCGCAAATTATTGGCCACAAATAGAGATCAGTGAACAGAAAGAAAAGAAACAGATTTCGAACCACTGTCAGCGCTTTTCGTTTTTTTTAATACTCCTGCTTTCTCAAACAAACATAACATTCTGTTTCTGCTTTCATCATTCAACTTCTATATTAGTCCTAAAAATCACACGAAAACGCTGCGAGAGCGAGAATTAAACAATCTGCTTGAACACTTCTTTCAACGACCAAATTCAAGCGAAATCGATTGTAATAATGTTTGCATTTCGAGCAATATTTGTGTTTACAGTAACTTTAGGTAAAATATGTAAAAGTATGAAGAAGAACGCTTTTCTTTTTGTGCTTAACAGTGAGTAAATGAAATTCAAGGCTTGATCGTTTCATTTTAGAAGCGACACAAACGAAATGCTCGCACAAATTTGTATGCGTGAAAATTTTTTACTTTCCGCGACACCAAATTGTCTCTATTTTGTTGTTGAAAATAGTGGTCATTTGTAAGCGAAAGCAGAAGTGGACGAAAGAAGAAAACGAAAAGCAACTCGAGCAGCGTAAATTGAATGGCTATTTGAGATGAGACAAGATGAAATCAGAGAAATTCCAGCTTTTTATTCATTTGTAATATAACTCAACATCAATTTATTTCATTACTAGAATAACCTAAAAGCTTCCAATTTTCTTCATGGAATTCACTTTAGCCTGTTTTCAAAACGTCTGATCTACACTCTTCCAGCTCAGCAATATGTGATACACATCGATGTTGTATCAACTCTTAAATTGAATGTCGACTGCAGGCATTTTTTATTTTTTCAGCCAATCGAGACCGTCTTTTATTATATTTAAGCGTATTAAATTGCACGAAACACTCTTTTTTATTCGTTAGCGTTACTTTTGTAAAAATTAATAGCAAGTTATGTGCAGCAGAATTTTCGTTTCCTTATACACACATCGAAACTGAATTAATGATAAAGTAATTTTCGATTCGTAATTGCGTCGAGTACAAAGCGCGACTATTTCTCAACTAAAAGTTAATAATGTCGTTGACAATGGTTCGACTAGAGAGAATCTCATCAAACAGTGAACTTCGTATAAACTTGAACCTCAAAATTACTGTATTTGCACATCGAATGCAATTTTCTCGTTTAATTAAAATATGTAACAACTCATTTTCGAGCGAAAAGCAGAAAATCAATTTTCGCTGCTTTTCTATACTTAATTTCGCTATTAATCTTTTGAGTAAATGAAATGCGGCGAATTCTCGTTGTTGATTTTCACAAAGCGATTAACATCGAGAACATTTATTGTAAATGATTTTTAGACAAAGTTTCAATTAAAAACCACGTATCACCTTTTTATTATTAAACATATTTAACATAATTAGTACTCAATCTCACGCTCGAACGCTGTTTCAAAGCAAATTTCTTCGCGAAATTAACAATTCAAACAATAGATTAATTCGGTACACAGTTTGATTATGTTTTGTCAAGAAGAAAAAGCTCGACAACAACAACAAACTGTGCGCATAGTGTGGTGACAATAATAAGAAATGATAAAGGATATTTTCGGAACGAAACAAAATTATTTGGAAACCAAATGGAAGCAAAGTTCAGTGGCAAAATTAATCTCTCTGCACTCAACATTTACAATTTTTGCACACTTCGCAGTTTTGAGTACTTTTATATTTTTATCTTTTAGATCATTTTTAAAATAAAATTCAAATGAAAAAGTAAAAATGCTTTGCTTAATGTAATTTTGAGCTTTAAAATTGAATATTTTAAACGTAGAGTTTGCATTGATTCACACTATTGCATATAACTTATTGATACGATCATTTCAAGCTCGAAGTCAACTTTAGCATTTCGATTTAATTGGATTAATTATGTAGAAGAGCAAAAAAAAAAACAAAACAAAGGAAAAAACTAAAATGAATCAGCGCTGAAGGTATTAAAAGATTTAAAATGTTGCACTGCAGTGAGCGCAAGAAGCATAAACTTTTATTGCGTATAATACTAAATAAATGATGTTCGAATAAGTTTTGTTAAATTGAATGTTGAATGTTTCAACGAATTAGTGGAGATGAATCGGTGAATAAATGTTTAAAATAGTTGCTTAATTCGCGAAATTTTGATTTATTTTCGCGTATAAATCATTCAAAGCTCGTGTGATCGCTAAATAAAGTAAAGAACTTCTCTTTATTCTACACATGCATCTGATATCATATCATTCGCCAAATTTTATATTATAAAGTGTCAAGTTAATAGATCTTTAAGCGATAAATTCTCATATTTTCTTAAAAAGCAAAGTTACTTAATTTAGAAATATTTTTTGAAAATAGATTTTTGAGTTCAAAAGGAGATCTTTAACGAAGTCTTATGGCTGAGGCATTGATTTACGATCTCAAGTCTGGCAAATGTTTTTCGATTCGGCGATGCATGGTTGAATTATGATAGAGAAAAAAGTCGGAATAAATTTTTTATTTGATATATTTTTGTATATCTGGCTGCTGTAAATGTTTGAAATCAATTCACATTGTCATACTCATCAATTTAATACTTTCTTAGCCAAAACAATTTGTCATTAAAAAAAAGCTTTTAACTGTTGATCTCTTGATCTTTGAAAATTGTCTCACCTCGCAGATATTTTTCTTTTAAAATTCTCATTTTTCATTCAAAACATAATTAAAAAAAAGCGAAAAAATTCTTATTTTACACTTGATTGAAGTCATTTCTTTTTTAATGTTCAAAAACACGAAAGAAAAGAAAGCAAATTTCGAAATGAGAGGAAGTTCTAAAAGTGATCGGCGAAAAACTTTCTTGAAACTTGATATAAAGAAGTTATAACAATTGAATCAATGCAGAATCGTTTAATGAAAGGATATTAAAAAAAAGTAATTTCAATTGAATTTTTGGTTCCTTTAAAAGGAATCCTTTTCAAAGCGAAAGAATAATAACTTTCAATTAGAATAATAAGAAAAAGCTTTACGAATTGAGCGTATTTTTCAAATTGGAGTTTCATTTTTCATTTCTTTTTTTAACTTTAAATGAAATGTCACAAAGACAGTATTTTAAGGTTAGAATATTTTAAATTAATTTTGAAAAGAGAATCGTTTTTCGTTATCGACGAGTGAATTATTGCAGTGAGATGCAATGCGTTTTTCCTCTTAAGTTTTTAAAAATTTTTAAAAACGAGACAAGAGCTAATTGTGGCTGCGTTTTGAACAAATATTTACAAATAACAGGAAACGTACCTGCTTTTTTGCATGGCTCTAGAGGAACGATGCCGATGAAAGAGCCAGTTGATACGAAACACATGCCCACTGGTTCTCTTCGCTTCAAGCTAACTGAATAATAAACATATCGTGGCGCACAGGCCTTGCGGTAGAGAGAGAGAAAAAAATTTCGTGTATTAAATTTCACTTGTTTTCGATTATAAATTACCACAATTTTTCCCGTTTCTCCCGAACTGCTCACTGTTGCACCAAACCACTGATTTGATTTCATTTCTGATTGTACATAAGAACCGTTTGCTGGTACAGTAGCCGGTCCTATAATAAATCATTTATTTTGTGTTATAAATCAAAATTCGTTTTCGAATGCAGTTACTGTGAATACCTTTTTCGTCAAAAAGTATATGTTGACATGTATTCGGCGCATCTGACTTACAGCGATACACTGCACCACCTTTGCTTACGCCCGGCTGGGTAGATTCTGCGAGTGGAGCTCCAACTAAGAGCCTTTAAACACAAATACAAAACAATAATTTAGAATTTTTTCTTTAACTCATTGATCGCTTGAAGTGATTTATTGTTTCAACATCGAAAATTATGACAATTTTCAGCAATTCAAAAGTTTTACGAATCAAAAATAATTTTACTTAAAAATTTTATTAAAGCGAAGATGAAAGCGTTTTAAAATGTTTCCTTTAAGCGAATAATTTTTGCACCGTGTAATGAATATATTAAGAGCATATTATTTTTTAGTCGAAACACACTTTCAGAATTTTTTAATTTTCGGTCAAAAACACACTCATTTACTTGACATTTAATTACGCGTTTATGCACAGTGCGAAGCTGAGTCAATGAACTGAAAACTTAAGAAATGATTTTAAATTCACTGTATTGATCTGGATTTAAATGAGTTGCTTAACGATCAATTCAATTTTGCGATAGATTTCAACACAAGCCTCTCTATTCACCGATTTTTTTTTAAATTTGGAATGTCGAATTAGTCAGATTTTTGCGACTGATACAACTCGGCTAGAACAATGTTTCTATTGTTAATCGAAGTCTGGATGAGATAAAAGACGCATCTTAAGACTATGAGATTTGTTAGAAAATCAAGTTAAAAACTTTGTAGAAATATAAAGTAAAACTGTGAGTCAAAAAGTTTAGAACACTATCGAGAACAATAGAACTTTGACCATAAAATTTTACAATATTTCAAGTTCATCTCGAATGCTTTTAAATCGGAAGCTTTTCGGAAAAGCTTTTGAGAAAGCGTCGAGTTTACCAAGAAGCAAACACTGACTCAGAGAGAGAGAGAGAGAGAGAGAGAGAGAGAGAGCGAGTACAAGCGTAGTTTTCATTGATTTTTAATCATTTCCTTTGATTTTTGGG
Organism: Dinothrombium tinctorium; assembly: GCA_003675995.1. NCBI lineage: Eukaryota > Metazoa > Arthropoda > Arachnida > Trombidiformes > Trombidiidae > Dinothrombium > Dinothrombium tinctorium. The sequence continues at coordinate 8,932 of NCKU01001758.1, forward strand.
TTTCAGTGGAAAGAGAAGAGCTTTTACGCTGAGATGCATGTGGTGCTCAGATGTGCTACTCTTTTATGGCCATCGAGTAGTAAGTAGTAAAGGGATTGAGTAGCGCGACTCGATCGCGAGGCGACGTCTTCTCGTAAAGCGTCTTTCCACGAGTCTAATTTTAGAAAATTACGCCAAAAAACGCTTTTTATTTAAAAATAGATTCTCAAACGCGAGCTAACATTCGTGTTCATAACGGTATTTCATCGAATCAAAACTCACCAACTATCGCCGCGGTCTCTGTGCTGGGCGACCGAGAAACCGTAATAAGTGCCGGTAGGTCCTCTGTGTATGAGCGCACTATCCACATCGATGTTAAATCCGTTCGCTAATGCATTCGCGCACAGTAAAATGATAGTGAAAACGATGAATTTTTTCGAAATGAAACAGAAACAAAAATCACAGCAATTTGAATGTAGTTTGTGAAAGCACTTCGCTATATTCGTACACATTGTTCGAAAGCGGAAAGAGACACATACACACACAACGAAGCCACAAAAACGTGCACAGCAGCACACAGTCGGATAATGTTCTCCAAGTTTTCAGTTTTCGGCGTTCACTGCGTTCGCAGACACCGAAAGCCTTCCTTCTTTGCAAAGGGGAGTCACTGTTTTTCTTTAAAACGTGCCTATCTTCATTTTTTCGCCCAATTTTTTTCAATTCGCTCGTTGTGTACTTAAACACTCACACAACACACGCACTTACATAGGCTTTGCACGTTGAGCACGTAACACGTACTTGCGGTTACGTAAAGCTTTAAAAATACATTATTCAGACACTATTTCGCTTGCCTTCTAGCGTTACACATTCGTTTCACGTGTTGAACGAAATCGAGCGTCGAATAAGCAAAAAGTCGGACCACTTTTGTGTTTGTATGTGCACAGCAAACAGCGCATTGAATACAATGTTTTCAGTAATCTGTAAAAATGAATGTGCCTTTAAAAAAAAGCATCGCTCATTCATAACACAAGTATTCGAAGAAAGAGCGAGTGACAACATTTACTTTTTTTGCGATACACACACACACACACACACACACATTAAGCCGTACTTTACTCGCTTGTTTCTTTTTTCTTCGCTACGCCGACGACAGATTTGCCAAAGTTTTCTGAACTTCTTCTCGAAATAAGCGCATTAATTAAGATTTTGTTCTGGTGTTTAATTTCACTTGTTTCGTTGTGTTCTCGAAAATTTTCAATAAAAAAAGGAAACTTCGCAGCGAATAATGTTTTCATTAAACTTTTTTTTCGCTTGCCAATTGTGAAGTGCAAACTTTTTTCACGCTGCGAATATAATTTCAATCTTTGTTTGTTTGATTGAATAAACTGAACAAATAATATAAAAAATAAGCACAAATAGGAAAAATATTTCTCGTTCCAAATAATTGTTTGTTCACAGCAAACATTTAACTTCGAGAGCTTTTTTTGCCCGAACAATAAAAAAACGACTGCATTTGAAACTTTTGAAAAGTTTACCCGTTGAATTCGAGAGGAAAAACAAATTTTTCTCTATTTTAGAAGTTGGCACTTTTTTTATACTCCTTACGACAAATTATTGCGTAAGGAATTAATGAAAAAATGGTGTTAAAAAGTTATGCGCTTCAAAATCTTTTGTAAACATTTTGAAAAAGAAACAAAATCGATGCTTAATTCAAAAAAAAGTTCTAAATACAACGAATCGGTGAATTAGACTGTTCTACATTTTCAATCGCTTTACCGTAACCCTTTGTGTGTCACTTTTTTTTTTGCTGGCACTCCTCGCGGAATCTAACACTGACAATCATTTGGTTTTTATCGCATACGCATACACACTTTTACACTCGCACTTCTGTTCAAAAATTTTTCATTTCTTGTCACCATTTTGTTGTCTATGTTTGTTGACCTCATTCGCGAAAGTGCGAATGAATAGCGCGCTAAGCTATTTTTAAAAAATGCCAAATTTGTTTAGGGAAAGCGAAAGTCAACACAACAATGAATAACAAAATTGACACTGACAATGTTTAATTGACAATTTATGATAATTAAATCTGTCAAAAATGCAAATAAAAAAGAATCGAGAACAATTGAGAAGAAGAAAAAGAACGAAGAAGAAAAATGGAAATGAGATCGGCGAATTTCGCCCACGAAATTGTCAAAAATTGATTATGTTTCATGAATAAAGTGATAAGCGAGCAAGAAGAGAAGAAAATGTGAACAAAACACAATGTCAAGTGAATACCTATGTTTGCTTGTTCTATGCGCTGTACATAAAGCCGTGTAATTCAAGAAGCGATCGATTAATCACAAAAAATGTCATTTTTAAAGGTTACAATAGCTTAACGTTACTACATAAAAGCGAAATGAAAAAAAGTGAATTTTGTTTTTAAACGCAAAGCCATTGTCATTGTTCTACAATTCGATTGTAGTTAATTATAAATTTTAATTGTGATTACATTTTATGCTGTCAACTAACTCGCGAATTCATTTTTCATCTTGTCGTTTGTATAATGTTACACAGAGTCATCTCTTCCCATACATAAACGTCTCTCGTCTCTCTCTCTCTCTCTCTCTCTCTCCGCTTCTCGCTTTTCTTCACTTTTAGCGTAACGCAGCAGCGATCGATCGCAACGACAGGTGATAACTTTCGACGTTTTCATCGCTCATTAAACTGCAATTTTGCACACACTGAATTCAATGAACAATCAACTGTTGAATGTAAGAACTGAAAGCGAGAGAGAAAAGAAAGAGAGAGGAAGCAATGAAGATTCATTTTTTATTTCACTCTCACATTTATGAATATCATTCGCTCCACTTAAAATCATTAGACTTTCGAGAAGAAGAAGATGAAAAAATTTATTTTCTCTTTTTTCACTCGCTTCTGTCATATATATTCTAAATATAAATCGATGTCTGCGAGTGCAAGCGAGTGAAATACAACGGATTTCATTATTTTTCAGCGCAATTTTTTCTTTTCCAGCCAAAATTAAAGTGAAACTTTGCCAATGTATCGCTTTGTCACAATATTGTGTTCAGTGTGTGTTTTTTAGTTTTGCGGTAAAAATATTTTTTCTTTCGCAAAAAAACTTTTCGTGCGCAAAAAAAGTTTTTATTTTCACTTTTATAAAAAGGTTGAGAGAGTGAGAGAAAGAAGGAAAAGAAGCGCACGTTTTTCGATGGATTGAATTCAGAAAAGTGTTCAAAAAACTTTTTTAAAGTTCGCTTTTGTTTTCGATGAAGAATGAAAAGAAAAGAGCAGAGAACACAAAGCGAACAAAGTGCGAGAAAAACAGATGAAGAAAAGCGCTTTGAAACAATATTTCCTTTTATGCGTGAGAGAATATTTATTACGTAAAAATAAAGTGAAACAGCACCTGCCTTTTCTTAATTGCATAAATGAGAAAAGTAAAGGTAAAGGTAAATGGCGAAAAGTGAGCGCATTTAATCTCGCATTTATCATCTTCACGCAGCATTCGGGCGAGAAAGAAAAAAATGCAGCGTTCGGCAGAAAACAGTGTGCGAGAGAGCGAATCGAATAAAAAATTATTATGTAACGCTTGTTGCCTATTTACGTATATAAAACAATGGAATTATGTCGTGAGACGCAGTTTTTGTTTTTTCTGAAATTTTATGCCAAATAATTAATGTTTAATACGATACTTTTCGATATTTTTAATACGAAACCATTTCGCCAAGCTTTTTAGATGTTGAAACAAGTACGCATTGAGTAGCAGTGCATCGCTAGCATTCATTGATTTTTGCTTTTTCTTTATTCTGTGGAAAAGATTTTTTTCATCGCATGCGAATATGTAACAAATCAATGCTTGTGCTTGAAATCAGCGTTAAAGCGATGCTTCTCGTACTACAAGTTAGGTTGTGTTTTTGTACAGTGGTGAAAAAAATTTTTTTTTTTGCTTCTCAATCGATAGATTTTATCTTTACAAATTTAACATTTTCTACGTACTTTCGCTTTGCTTTTTTTAAATTTGATTTGAAGTAAAAATTTTGGACCACTGTTTTGTTACAAAGCTGTTCGCTTACTTCACCAACTTTTAGAGTAGTGTGTTCAAAATGGAACTTTGTTGATTAGTTTCACCAGTTAGACACGCTTTGAAGCGAAAACAATCAGGCGAAAGAAAATTGATATGTTCGGCTTTATTCTCGAATAAATAATATTAAAAAGAATAAATAAGACGATCATTTGATGAAAATGAACTTGACTTGCACAAATAATTTGTACGAGTTTTTAGCATTTTTTTTTGGTTCCTGGCTCCGTATTTGTGTTTCATGTTGCAGTGAATGGTTTCATGTAATCATTGAGCACTTTTGAACAGCCGAATACACTGCAACGACCACTGTTATCACGCCCGAAAACAGCTGCCTTCTTCAACTTTCTCTTGAGGCCGTTCGTGATGTAACTGTTATTGAGAATGTGACCGAGAAGACTGCAACATCAATTAGGTTTTTGATCGTGCTCGAAATGTTTTACTTTCGATACTTACATTGCAGTTACATCTCGATCTAATTCAGACGCTTTTCGATTTAAAGGATCACTAAATTCGCACGATAATCTTTCCAAGCAATGATCATCGCGTTCTAATAGTCCATCGCATTGCAAGTAATTCGCTATCGCCTTGTCACGATGCTTTTCATCGAAGTGCACTTTGCGAAGATAATCGATAACAACCTGGGGCAATAAACAAAATTACAATAATTTCAGCTTTTATGTGGCGCACTAATTGAACACAGAGCGACTCTTTTTCATTTCTGATCGCTTTGAAGAAAAAAGAGAATAGAGCGAAATAGGCAGCAATTTAGTGGAGCCTTTCTAGTACCTGCACTTCTTTTAATCGCAGCTCTTTCGCATTCATTTTGTTTGAATGCTTTTTATCATCGCTCGACTTAATCCTTGCGAAGCTATAGTTAAAGAATGGCTTGAATTCATTGTGCTCGCTTCTCATAATTGCTTCTTCAGCTTTGCTCAACTCTTCAGCGACGGTTTCACTGGCGGTTGAATTGGTTGTGCGTTTCTTTCGCTTCCTTCCGGCTGCAATCGTTGCGGTCACTGGTATAATCATAGGTGTGAACAGATAGCTGAGCATCGGAGCTAAAAGTAACGGTAGAGTGGCGAGTAATAAACCTCCAGGACCGAGACCACCTAAAATGCGGAAAATTAGTAAAAGTAAACAAGCAGTCGCTATAAAACAGTAAAAAGCAAATTAAAACTTCTAGCAAACAATTCGTAAACTATTCTTTACACTATCGCAATAAATCATTTCAGCATACAAGATAAACCAAATTCATTATTTTATTTGAATAATAAATCATATTCATGATCAGATTTTCCGGTGAATTAAATGACTATCTCAGTCGGTGAAATGTTAAATAAAAAAGGCAACATTAGCTAAATTTTCAGTTAAGCGCATATTTATTTGAAATTGGTAGTGTTAGATATTAAATTAAGCGAATTTTACAATAGCATTGATTATTTTTTCGTCTAAAAACTCTTGTCATGCCATGGTGAATCGTAAATACGTAGAGAGAGAGAGAGAGAGAGTGCTCAAGATCGGTGCATACAAAAGCAAAATTTTAAATATTTAATTTTGCTTAAAAGTTTTTGAGCATTGGTAACTTTAATGAACGTGAATTATTTATCAGCTTTTTAACTTTTCTTTTACGCTCTCTTTAAAAAGAAAATAATTTGCACATTTTCTCTCAAATTTTCACAAATTTTGTAAACACTTAGAATATTAATGTGAAAAAAAGAATCAAAAATGTGAATGTGAAACAAGTTATTCCGGTGATAATTTTATAATTATTCAACAACTATTTTCATGCAAAATTTGTAAAAATTCCTAGAAAAAATTTTTCTCATAAGACTTTTGTTAATATGTCTATTTTTCATTGTTTATTTGATTCTCCATATTGTTCATGTAGTTTTCTATATTTGCTAAAAGCTTAAACTAATTAATTAAAAATTACGATTAATCTTTATTGATAGGTTACTTGTATTATTAACTCTTCGATAAATTGAGCAATAATATACAAAATAGGCGATTTAGGTAAATACTGAATGGTTTATTGAGCTCATTGTACTCATTAAATAAATGCTTAAACCTACGATCAGAATTTACAGAAGCACTAAAGCGCGTTACTACCATTTCTCAGCCTTCTTTGTCATCTTTTTTAAAAATTTTTTATGAAGTTTGAAATTGCATTTTAAGGAGTTGCAAACTTCGTTTAGCGAAAAAGCAAAAATTATGAGTTTACGCGATGAAAAAAATTTTTTATTCAAATTGCAAAAAAAAAAGTTTCAAATCTTTGAAAATTCCCTGAATTGAAAGATTTCAAATAAAGTAAAAATGGAAATTTAAGCTACTTTGCATTCATCCTTAAAATCAGTGAATATAAAACACAAATTTATGTAAAAAATTAGACAAAATGAAGAATTTTTAAAATTATTGAATACATTATGCTTATTTTGTTTTAAATATTTTTCTACAAATTTATCTTAAATTCAAGCGAATTATTGTCAAAAATAAAATTTAAAATCAAATTTCTTTTTGATAAAAAGCAAGAGTGTTGCTCGAATCAGATAATAAATCGAATTTTCCTTTTAGTTTGATGCATTTTTTAACAAGCCATTCAAAATAGCGAATGACACATCGCGGCACAAAAATGCCTCACCCGAATTGGTTTATTCGATTTTGACTTAATTCTTAATTGTGACTCCGCTAAAAAATGTCTGACCATAGACGAGTAAACTATTTTGTTTACTCTGCGCAAAATAAAGTTATTATTTTGTACGCAAAGCTTCTTGCAGAAAGCAACTTCTCATAGAATAATAGTCGATCTACACATTTAACAGACGCTCATTTATTACTCTGTCGAGTTCTGGTCCTAAAATTTTAAGCGCTTGTCATTCTATAATTTACGGCTTATCGAACTGAAATCAAAATCTTCTGAAATTATTTTTTCTTTATTTTTATCGCTATAAATTTCAAAAATTAATCTCAAAAAAGTGTTCAAAACCAAAAAACTAAATGCGATCGACTTTGATCTCTTTCAATTCAAAAATTCAAAACATAAGCTAATTAATTATGTTTAGCCAAGTTAATGAAAATAAAATTCAATTTTCACTGTTTGTTGTACTCTGCTTTTGAAGCGTTTTAACATTTTCAAGGCTTAAATATTTTCGTTAAAATGTGCTACAAAATAAAATAATTTTTGACAAGAGCGAAAAGCAAAGCATCTGAAACGTTTCACTCGCTGTTTGAATTTTCTGAAATAAAAAATTGAATAAAAAAATTGTTTTCTTAAATTCATGCTAAAGCTGCTTTTTGCACATCCTCTCGTTTACTTCTTTCGTTAAATAAAGTAAAAAATTTTCTTCCTAAAATATGCCTTTTGCTGATTTTCACATGACACATTTTTGCTTTTGAAGGTTTAGCTTAAAAAAATTTATTTGTTTTAAATAAAATTTTAAATAAAATAAAAAAATGTGAAAAATTAAGCTCTTTGTATTCTAACTAAATATACAAACTCGATATTAAGAATTACCAAAATGAAAATGAAAATCGTTAAAAATGTTTCATTTTCATGAAGAACTATGCAACATCACGTTCTTTAAACGTTTACTCAAAGATGTCTTGTAGCTCTTTTACATTTAAAGTTTCTAATGTAATATTCAAAGTTCCGAGAAGCTTTTACAATTTTTTTGGACAAATGAATAAAAGCCATGAAATGAAAGTAGCGAAAATTTAATTTGAAAATGTTTTCAATATGCGAATAGTTAGTTTGCGAATTGTTTATTGAAAAGCGTTCGTTAAAAAGATTTGTTTCAGTTTGTCACTCGTATTTATATGCAATTAATTATAATTTCGAAAAACGAAAACCGATTGATCGTAAAAAATTATTGAAAACCTTATATAGAGAAAATTTTGGGCGTAAAATATTTTTGACTTTTTTTTTAAATCACAATGACATTGAATTGATTGTAAATTTTTAAATTTTTAATTTATTTTTTATTTAAATGCTGCTTATTTATTTTTGTTACTGTGAAAAAAATTTATTTTTATTTCTCGAATAAATTTTGCATCGAGTGAATAGAAAGACTCAATTTCCTTTCATTTCTATGCAAACTCGTGGGTTACACTAGCGTTAGTTTGTACAAATTGAACGTAAGTATTATTAGAAGAAATTTCTTTTCGCGCTTTTATCAAAAATTCTCATTAGCGAAGATAAAAGTCAAAATCTTGATTTAGCGCATTGAAAAGCGTGTTATTGGAAATGAATGCATAATGAAACTTGAATAGAAATCGTAGCGAATGCAACCGAAAAATAATGAGACGAGAAAAAAATATGCAAAATAATAATTGAAATTCATTATTCACCCAGTCGTTTTCCACCGCCGCCGCCTCCGCCTGATAACGCCAAACTCGCTGCTGTTGGAGTCGGTGAAGCCACAGGCTGTGCAACACTCGGCGCGGCTATCTGATTCGGTCCATAAAAATATTGTCCTCGAAATTCGACAATTTCTGGCCGCGGAACGTAGCCATAAACTGCGCTTTCGGTTGTCTTCACAGGCGCTGTTGGCGATGAGTCTAAGAATTCAGCTTGAAGATGAAGAGGGGGAAAGGATTATTGATTTGTTTTTCATGAATAGAATTCGAGAAATCTCATTTTAAAATGATTTATTTTTCGAATAAAAACTTTTGTTAAGCATTTTTAATCTCATTGCAAACGAGAAATTTTCGCAGAAGATTAATTTATGAGATTTATGAGCGTAACATTTCTACAGCGCAGCCAAACAAATCCTCTTTTCTCTTTTCATTTTTGTTAATTCGAAGAAAAGGATAAAAATTAAAATCAAAAATCTGTATGCAATCCAATGAATATTTTATATGTGCGACTCTTCAAATGTAAATTTTTTTTGAATAAAAATGAAAGTAAAGATGAGAAAATAGATTAGAAGCATACTTGGATTAATTCGTCGTGGAGATGTGTTCAATCGGCTTTGCGTCACAGAGTAAGCAGCAACAGGTATGAAAACTGTTTCAGACGGAGAACCATGTAATCCCGGCTTTCGTGTAATTGGTATACGACGTCTTTGACTGTTCAATTCGTTGTAATGATTCGGATGTTTAACGCTCGAATTTTCGATTATCTCATGAAGATCAGCCATTTCACCAATGATCACAACTTTTTTCTTTTCAGACGGTCGACGCGATTCAACATCAACAACGCTTATAAATAAACCGCTCGATGCGATCAGCGCGAACACAAAAATATGTCGCGACAGTTGATTGATGATGATCATATTGAAGTATTTAGAAAAATTTCAGACAAAAACTGTTAATTAAATTAATAATAAACGAATTGAACCGAACTCACTTCTATCTTCTCTATCAACAGCAATATTTAAAAAGTCAATCTTACATATTACAAATTGTAAATTCAACTAAAATGCATGTTTTTAAAGTCAGAAAAAGCTGCCTGCTGTCAATACGAGTGACTGTGTTTGAACAGGAAGTAAGCAAGACGACTTAATTTTATGGTGAGGATGTTCATTTGAATTTGTCGAAAAGCCATCTCCACCCATTTTCTCCAATTATTATCGTCATTGTACTTTGAAAAGCTTGAATTGGTCACCGATTCTTTTCGCTTCTTTCATCTTCACAAAAGCACTCATAATTTCAGTGATGCATTTTGAGTGACGTTTTCTCAGCAAAGCGTTACGAATTTTTTTGTGTTCATCTTTTGTTTCAAATTAAATATCAATTTTCATGAAATATCCTCCTTTTTCTAAATGTCATACCTTCTCGCAAGCAATTATTTGCGACCTGTCATTAGCCTAAAATGTAATTAATCATTTATTTAAATTAGCTTTTAAAAAAATGAAAAATTCATTCGCAAGATTAGCGGATTATTTCGATTAATTGATGCAGAATAAAACGCTTTATTCTTAATTCCATTCGCATATGATTATCAAATTTTTATTATCAGTCTGAAAGTAATTTTTTTGATTTCGCTTTTCGTTTCGAAATAAGCTCATTGTTTTCTGCTCTTGATGCATTTGATTATCGTTTTTGCGAAAAAAAGAAAGTTTCATCCGCGAACGGTGAATTTATTGTGATACGAATGATGAGATTGTTGAAAATGTTGTGATGAAAATTTGCATAATTCGAAAAAATTTCAAATTTGAAAGTCAAGCGAAAAGAGATACACAAGTTCAAATCGAATTTAAAACTCGATTCGATAATTTTTCTCTTTTGAAGCGCAAAATTTTTCTTTCCAGCAAAGATCGAAAATGCTTTTGATCTTTTTTTGACAAAAATCATCGAAAAAAAGAAGATTTCTGCGCATTGAAGAGCCTTTTTGTTCGATAACTCTTCAGGCCATTTTAACTAGAACATTTAATTTACGTTGTGTTTACATGATACAAAAAATAAGTTCTTACAAATGAAAATTTTCTATTGTCCGACTTAATCTCTTGTCAAATAACTTTTCTCGCTTATTCGGAGATGAAAAAACTATAACAATAGGAATTGACTTAAGGGCATTTCTTAGATAATTTTTTGACATCAATTTTTTTACTAGACACATTAATCAAATGTCACTTAATTCAACTGGTCGAATTCTGTTTTTTTCTTTTCATAGTTTTTGATTGGAAATTAAAACGCAAATGCTTGTAATATACGATAGTGAATTACACAAAGTGTTAAAGCAGCGTTCAAAATTGACAAAATTTAAGAACATTTCAAATTTGAAAGTCAAAAAAAAAGAAGATACGAGTATTCGAAGCGAATTTGAACTCGGTTTAATAGTTGGAGTGTTTTCTATTGAAGCACAAAAATTTCTCTCGAGCAAAGATCGGAAACGCTTTTGAAGAGAATCAGTGGAAAAGATAGTTTCGAGTGCGTAATAAAGAAAACTACATTCGTTAAATACCTCGCTTTCTTGTCTGAAAATGATTACACTTCGTATATTTAGTGAAATTTTCTTCATATTAAAATTTATTCATTTCGCGTTCTTCATTCGAAATTCGCATTTGCTCCCTTGAGCTTCTTTATGGATATTCATGAATATTCATCTAAATTTTGAATTAATGTTTGTAAATGTTTTTTTTTAATTCTTCACATTTCATTTTTTTTAAATAAACAAAAAATTTTAATGATTATGAACGAGAGAGAAGTCTGAACTTTTTTCTATTCTTATTTGATTTTTTATCTTTACAAATTTACAAAGATTTTCATCATTCACTGAATGAAGTACTTTTAAGTTAGATTTTCTGCTTTCAATCTGCGCTTAAGCTTACCATTAACATTGTGAAAGGTGGAAAATCAAACGGTAAACACACATGGCAATCGATGGTTTTAAACAAAAGTAAAAAAATTTTTATTTTTTAGTCTAAACACACATAAGCTTAAATTGATTTGCTCTAAGTTGCTCTTTTTTTGTTATCACGCTTTTATGGTGAAAAGAAAGGATGAGGAAAAAAAGTTCAAAAATGGAGCAACAAGTTGAGCACAAATTGTAGGATCACTTCGTAAATGCTTTAAAAATGCTGACTAAAAAATGTTTACATTAACATCAAAATATGTTGCATTGCAAAAAGCAAAGCGAATTTGCTACTCATCGCAAAAACTCGCTAAGCATTTGCATACGAAACAACTGCTTTGAATGCGTCGAAGAAAGGATAAAACGCTTCTGAAGCATTGAATAATGATGCAGACCATCTGAAAATAATTAAAATTCTGTAATTTTAGTAAATCATCTTCTTGTGCTCATTTTCGCGTGGTCAAATTTCATATATGAACGAATTGAAAAGTGAAAACTTTAACTATTAAGTAAATAGAATTTGATTTCATTCAGATTTAAATGTTTTAAGTTACAAACAAAAAGAACCAACGAGATCAATTCTCATTATCATTTTTGCTTCAGATCATTTTTCATCATTTAGAACATGTCTCGTCTGCTCTTTTTCTCGTTCTTTGTTTTCTATGATATCGTTTAAATAACAAAAAAATTGTACCTATTCCATTCGAAATGACAAAGAAAATGGTTGAAAATGGAGTGGATACTTTTATTAAGATTTATTCTTAAACAAATTTAAGAGGGTAATTTAAAAAGAATTCTTCTCTATGACAATGCGTTTACATTCAGACTGGGAAACATTGAGCTAAGTTAAAATTTATATGAAGATTGCTACTTTGCTTCCAAGATGTAAATTGTTTAATTTAACTTAACGTCAAATGCATTCGAGAATCCAAAAATTTATGAGCAACAAGATTTTATCAAACGCTTCAACCATAGAAATCATTGGGTAGCTTCGATCCCAACTACATTGTGTGGCTGCTTTGAATAAATGTCAGAACAGTGAATTATTTGTGTCTCAATGGAATATTATGAAAATTTCCAGGCGCATAATGTAGACATCGCTCGAATGAGAAGGATTGATGAAAGGTGAAATGCGCTACCGAAGTAACATGTTTTGCGTTTCTATTTTAAAATCATACTTTTGTTTTGTTCAGTCTATTCTGTGTTATTTTTAAATGCTTTCATAAAGCCATAAAACTATTCCAACCCATAGTTCAACTCTCAATCTCCTTTTACAAATATTGCGATGGATTGAATCTCATTTTGAGTTTTCACTTATTGAACTTGTATACTTCTTGTTTTTTGCAGATCGAGCGATGAGATGTTTTCCACTCTTTTGCAAATTTTAGATTTGGATTTAAAATAATCAAACCAGAAAGTAATATATAAGCGAACGACATAATATTTTGCAATCTTATCCGTACAAAACTAGAAAATTTAATAAGAATAACTGCAAAACAATTTTTCGTTGAATGTATTTTCTTAAATGCAGCCAAAACAATTAAAGTGTAGCATTTTCCGGACTGTGCATTCAGAGAATGATATACATGAAGAATATTAAAATTTTAAATTATTATAATATTAAATTGAAATATCTCATATTCTCTTTTCATTATTAAAATGTCAAACATTAATTAAACTTTTGAATCGAAAACAGTATTCGATCTCATTAACTCTTAGTTTATTGTTAGATTTAGCTTAAAAAGTTATTTTTCATTTTGCGATTAGCCCATTTGTTTATAAACTATAGTTACCACTAGTTAATTAATTCATAAAAGCAAAATAAATTAACTAAGTTAAATTAGGTTTTCTATCAAATTTTTTTTAATAAAAATTTCAAGAATTAATTAAATTTTAATTTTTCTCTAAAAACACGTTCGGTAGATTGATGTAAATATCAAACAAATTTCTTTTACAAAATTCACTTTTTTGACGTAAATTCTATTTCATGTTATAAATCAATAACTAATTGGATAATTTTAAGCTTTAGAATGTTAACTTTTTAATCTGCATTTTCAGTAAAAGTTAATCTTCAGGCGATTTTACCTTAGGTTTGATTTAGAGCTGAGTGCTAATCGATAATCTTGTAACTTTTTCTAATGAAAATAAAAACTAAATATTCTCAAATCAATTTAAAAACAGCAAAAATAGCATTTTTAATACTGAAAAAAATATAAAAACATTTAAAATAGCACTTTAAATAAGCATTAAACCTTTTAGCACATTGAAAAACAAACTTCTCTTCGTCTTTTAATTATTTTGCCATGGCACTATACCTCGAGCGGAGTACAATTTGCTTAAAAATAAAAATAAAAAAACACTTTCTGCCACTGGCAACGGTCCCATAGAAAGTAAAGGTTACCATGGCACTAAACCTCGAGATATAGCGACGCTTGACAGAATCTCACACTAAAGTGCCATGGCATATAATATGAGGATATGGGTTATGCTTAATTATTAAATATCCTAAGAGCACAGTTAATACTCATAAACTTTTGTTTCACATTTTTCTCTAAATAAATAAATGAGTGAGAAGCACTGTTTCTCATTCAAAAAGAAAAGATCATTCAAATGTTGTTTTCTTTGTTCGTAATCTTTTTTTAAGCATGATCAACTTTCATAATCTTCGTGCGCAGATTATCGATTTAATAAATGTGTTACATTACAAATCGCTTACAAGCCTTACTTAATCGCTAGGAGAGTTCAAGAGATTCTAAAACAAAAGAGATTTGCTTACAAGGTGTCTAGTACACTCGTGTATAAAAACAAATCTTTCATTTTACTTAAAACTATTGTACCAGACAAAATGTAATTGTAATTGTAATT
>NCKU01001759.1:0-23148 GCA_003675995.1 Dinothrombium tinctorium
TCAGTAACGTTTGTTAAAAAGCAGTGAGTTCTCAGATGGTCACTTCTAGAGATTTTGAGTTTTTAAGCTTTTAAGAAAAGCGAAATATCTTGTCTTTTCTTTCACGACTCCCAATTGCGATAATTTATAAGTTTGCAGAAAAAACTTACAAGGAAACTCCTTTTTTGCCCGCTCCCGATTTCAATGAAACTTAGCGAGTAGATAGCACTTTACGATGGCATTGAGAATTACCCTTATCAGAGGTGTAAATTTTAAAATAATTTTTTTTGCCTGCAAACTTTAACACTTAGTCTCTTTTTGCGATTGCGGATTTAAATCTCAGCCGATTTTCTCCAAATTTGTTATTAATGAAAGTACTATTCAAATGCTAACTTATAATAAATGTCTTAAAATACTGCTAAAAAGCATCGAAAAAAGTGATTTTAAGGTGTTTCACATGAATTACAATAGAGATAAAAATATTTATATATAGTATGTAAAGATTTTTATCATTTAAGACAAACCACGTAAAAATGATAGGATTTTGGTCAGCAACCGAAAAACAATTTTTTTCCATTTAATTTTAGAGATGGCATGTGAATAAATTCGCATCAATGATAGGGTTTTATTCTTAATTCACATATGAAGTCTTATCTATATACTAAGCTTCATTGAAATCTCAATCGGCCAAAAAGTCCTTTTTCCAAGAAATTTTCTTGCTAGTTTCCAGAGCTTTATTCATAAAGCTTGAATGTTAAGTGCAACAATTTTCTCTTATATTGAACACTTCGCCTTATCAGAACAAGAATTTTGAGTCGGTGCGAAACGCAAACTTATTTAAAGCCGAGCTTTAATTTTATAAAATATCATAAATACAAAATATGTTTTACGCAAATATGCAAAAAAGTTTAACCCAGATTAAAAATCAATGAAAACACTCGTGTGGGTGTCAGTGAGAGACTCGTAAATCTTCGTATGTTTGGTTATCGCTGCTGCACACAAAACTTTAATTTTGTTTAATTTAAAATTTAAAGACAATAATAAAATTATAGTTAGTAAAAACATTTAAACACAAAGTCGAAACTAGAAATAAAATTTTTGCTTTCAATAAAGCTAAACTATTATCTCTAAAAAGAAAAATAAGTGAAACACTAAGTCGATATGGATTTCGTACACTTCTATTCTCCAATGCTTAAGTAATCTCTTGCTTCTGCTTTGCTGTGATTGCTTTTCGCTTTGCTTTCTTCTTTCTCTCTAATCTTGTCCTTTTTATTTGTTTGTTTGTATGACAGCAGATGATATAAATAAATATTTTATTTTATCTATCCATCCATTCATTGTTAGCTTACCATTACTTCAACTTAAGACAATTTTTTTCATTGAGTTTGTTTTTCTTCAAGTCATAGATTTGTGCACTGTTTGAACTTTTCTTTTTGATACCTACCAAGTGAATAAAAGACCTTTTTTAAATATAATGATAACATTTTTATATTTTATGATGTAATAGAACAACAATTTTTTATTATTAATATTATTATTTCCGTAAGTATTTTAGAATATTAAATTTGAATTTTTTGCTTTTGATTAAAATGAAAATTTTAATCTTGTTTTTAAATTTTATGAACAACGAATAATATTTCATATAAAATAAAAAATTTTACAATTTCATACACATGCATAGTTGAGAATTTTGATAAATCGTAATAAATTCTCATAAATGAGCTCTTCTCTCAAATTTAAAATGCAACATTCAAACTTGGCATAGGTTTGAGAATAACATTAAACGAACGATTTCAAAACTTCGTTTCAATTCATTTATTATTTATTCTAATTTGAAATCGCAAAACTTTGTTTCGCTTTGTTTTCAATCAATTTTGTATTATAGAAGCAGTGCGAACCTAAGCAAATTAAACGAAAATATGTTCAGTCGGTATTACTTGCGAAAATCATCGCATTTATTATTAATAAAAATGCGGCTAAGTTAGCGATGCGGTAAATTTTTCAAATATTCTTTCATATTGTGTATTCAAGCAACGGTCATTGTTCTTAATACATAAATATTTACGTACTAAATTCAATCGAAGCATTCAACTTTATTTTTTATGGAACATAAATCTTCTCTTTGGAAAAACGCAATCCAGATCGAGAATGAGACAACATAAAAATCGCAACGAATTCACTCGTTTGAGACCAAAAGAATTTTTTTTCAAGCATATCTCTGCTTGTGTCTTGTTTGTCATTCACTTCGTTTTCCTGCTTAGGGTTACGTTTTAACAACAAATCACTGGAAATTGTAAAAGTAGGACGAATTCATGAAGGAACATACAAATGTATGGCGTCCAATTCTCTCGGAACAACGCACAGTGATGCACTAAAAGTCGAAGTATTGTGTAAGTTTACGACTTTGAATATTAAGTGTTTTCTTTATTTTCATTTTTTAGACTTTTTTAACTCTTAATAGCAAGCTAGCAAATAATTTTTTCTTCTTTATTACATGTAGTCACTCCTTTCTGCAATAGCAATCAAACGAACTCAACTTACACGGTTAAAATTGGTGATAAAGTTGAATTTAAGTGCCATGTAGTAGCAAAGCCGAATACACTCGAGTTTCGTTGGAGTTTTACCAGCGAAAATGGTTTTGATCATGAGATTGTCAATAACGAAGAATACAAGATAACGTCAATTAATGATCAAAGCTTTCTCGTGTTTTCGCCCACTTCAAAGAAACATTTTGGTAATTACTCGTGCAAGGCACGTAATAGCGTAGGTTGGCAGAAGGAACCTTGCAATTTTCGTATTCAGCCAACAGGTAAAAAGCAATTCAATTTGTTTCGAGAATGAATGTATTTTCTTATCACGTCACTTTGCTTTTTCATTTTTTGCGTGAAGCATCTTTTTATTTGCTCATTTCAAATATTTTCAACGTTATTTTTGATTTGAAATTGCTTTTCGCTTTGAAAACTTTTTCGAATAACTTAAATGCTCAAAAAAAGTTTGTTCAAAAAATTAAATAAAAAAAGTTTGCGATAAAAAATTTTGAAAAAAAGCAAATTTTCAAATTTCAAACATTGGTTAGGTTACGTAATACAACGATGCACATATTGAACCGTAAAAATTTTGTCCGCTTGGTTAAGCAAAAAATGAAGCAGAGATAAACACTTTAACATTAATGCTTCTCTGATTCGAAGTTTTCAAACAGAAGTTTGCTTTTCACAAAGGAAATTAAGTGAATAGAAGGTTTCAACAAACGAAAAGATTGCTCATTCGTGCAATCAAGTTAAATAAATCAGATATCTGTCGCTAAGTTTGCTACTGTATTGTTTCAAATGAAAAAACCTGAAGCTGAACAGGCGATTAAAAAAAGACTTCATTTACTCGGCTTTCTCGCAAGGCAATTTACTGTTAAAGTTGTGTATAACTTGCATTGTGAAAACTACGCTATGCAAGAAAGTTTACTTCCTGCACTCTTTATTTTTTTGTTGAATCGCCGCTTTATTCATGCTTTTGACTTTTTTATCTATCACATTATTTCGATTTTCTTTACATGAACGAAAACAACTTTTTTGTCTGAAAGTGAAGCTTTTTCATAATCCTCTCATCATTTTTGGATAGAAATCGAGTTAACATTATACGCACTTTGTTCGTGTTTTTTCAAAGTTAATTGAAAATCACGCATTGAAAATGCGTTGCTTCCGTTTCCAATCAGATTTATCAACTTCTTTCATATGCTTTTTTCCTTATTTATGAAAATTTTAATTTTTTTGTTCATATATTTACAAAATATTTTTTACTTTTTGTCTTGAGGTTTTATTTTAAAATCAAGTTTAATTTTGCTATTGAAATAATTATAAAACTCATCACACAACAAGCATAAAATTTTTGTATTTGCGCAAAGAACTTTTCACTTAATGAAAAGATTTCATTAGGCTTTTAACTAAGAAAATATAATAAAAACCGCAACATAAAATTTACTATTTGTAACTCATTCTGGGAGAAAAACAGTCAAAGGAGAAATAGAATGAAAAATGATTTTATTTTACTCATTGGACATAAATTAATTTGACCACTAGTCGATAGTAAGCCAACGATTGCAATTAATTAGCTGTTTCTATGACAAATGATTAACTACACAAGCGTTTAATTTTATTTCAATTAAACGATAATATTTATTAATCATTATTATCTATTTAATTACTTTACTAAGGTTTTATTAACAAAATTTGTTTTTTTTTTTGTTTCAATTTGAGTAGCATTTAAATCATTGTATTTGCTAGTTTGAAAATTTATTTAAAAACTAATACTTAAGTCATGATTAAAAGTTTCTTTTTAATTTTAGCTGAGTAAGATACTTGAGAATTTTTCAAATTAAGTTTTTGTTATTATCCATGTTTTACTTTAGTACTTGTGTAATAAGATCGATAGTTTTCGCTTTTTTATTTGCGAATTAGACAGCATTTGATGGAGAAATAAGTGCATAGGTCAGTAAGTAAAATTGCAATTAATCAATTGTCAAAGAAAAAAGCAACTTAATTGCATTGGTTTCGACAAATGGTCTCTATAATTTATGTCCGTTACATAAAATATGAACTTTTTTTTCTTCCTTTAATACTTTTGATATTTTTTCTGATTTAACTTAGAAGCAAAAATTCATCTGATGCAATTTTTCGAGTAAATGAAAAAGGTAAAAATTAGTAAAAAATTTGTCATATACATTAATTGTGAAATATTTTATTTAAGACCTAGAAAATCAAATTTGTTTTTAGAAAAAGAGCTTTATTGAGTGAGTTTAACCCTTAAATGTTAAAAGTAGTTTATTCACTTCACAATTCATTTGCATAGACAATGCGGTTTATTCTTAATGACTTATATTCCCTTTTTTGCAGATGAAAAACTTGCATACCGTTAAATCTTCTTAATTTTATTCTGCACTTTAAACTTATTTTTATTGATTTTTTAATTTTGCTCTTTCGTCATCAATTTCTTCACTTTTTTCTCTCAACTTAAATTTATAATTGGTTAACAAATAACATTAATCGTAAGATGATTTAAAAACATGAAAACTTTTTTAAATTTGATGTTAGATTATAGATATAACTTCTAAGATCCTATCGATTAAACATTAAATGAATAAAAGTGTTAAAAATGAAGAATCAAGTTAAATCAATTTCAAATCTAAACCTAACTGCAGCAATGACCAAATCAACTATCAATGAGATAACAATTCTAGAGTTTAAAAACCCTGGGGAAAATGGAGGGAAAATGTAGAATGTGTAGTATTCATCTTCACTACACTGAGATATGTCGAATCATTCGGTCAAGGGAACTCGCACTTTGCTGTAGCTGCACGGAATGATTTAACTTTTATATAATAAAAACTTTTTGGGTTTATATTTCCCACGAATTGATTGAAATTGACGAGGAACAAGAGGAGGGAAAGGAGGGGCATTATTATTGATGAGATGAATGATGATGACGACAACTCAAATATGGATATTGTTCCATATTCTGAATCTTTTAAAGAAGTAGCTACTACTGCTATTACGGATACTACTGATATTGATGTGGACGATATTCGGATTGTTTATGAAATGATTACAAATGAATAAATTTCAACTTCCTTTGTTTACAAAAAATAAAATGAGAAAAAGTAGATGCTGCCACTATTTCTACTACTGCAACAATTACTGCATGTATACTATTTGAATTTGAATACAAACTTTAACTAATTAAAATTTTGGCATTTTTAAACCTGAATCTTTGGCTTCTTGAACTTGAACGGCTACTACTGCTATTTATTTTTTCAAATTGAAGTTATTTCGTTTATTTTATAATGTTCATATTGATGAATCGAAATAACAAAAATTAGTCAAAATTATGTTTTTATGTATTTTTTAAATTATATTATAAATTGTATTTTATATTATGTAATTTTTGTTTTGTATTATTTTAAATTATGTATTTTTTTAAGGATTTGCAATTTAAATATCGTTTCATTTCATTTTCATTCTTTTTCGAAATGAGCGATTAAAAATTGAATTTGATTTCATTTTTATTTTTCATTATTCATGTTGTTTAATTGAAATGAGCAAAAATTATCCACGGATAGTATGTGAAATTTAAAGAAAAGTTAAAATATTTTTTCATTTCATTTTTTTCTATTTCAAAATGAACGAGTGAAATTTGAATTTGTTTCGGCGTTTGCAATCAATGGTCAAACATCTATCTAAATGAGTTCTATAAAAAAAAAAGAATTTTGAAAATCGATGAAGAGTGAAGAAAGTTATTAGTGAAAGTTCTAAAATTTCTAGAAGTCTTCACTCACTCCATAGATGAATCATTTTTGCATATTTGTTTGTTATAAGCTTTATGCGTACGAAAATTTGCAGAAATACAGACCTGTTGAACCTAATTATACAGAAAACTACTAAAAAATTTGTTTGGCAATAATGTTGTTTGGCAATGACTTTACCATGTTTCTCATAGATACTTGCATGAGTATTTTCATTGTTTTCTCCTTTTTTGCCAAACTTTCATTATAAAATCCGTTACACATCAAATTAACTTAAATTCTTGTGACGCTTAAGCTCAAGTTATCACGAATGAAACAATTACTTATGTGTAACGATTAATGTCACTAAGCCATAAAAATTCAAAAAATACTACCTTAAAAGATCTTAACATTTTTTATTTAAATATTTTATCGCTAAAATGTATTTTTACCTAATATTCGTAATTTATGCTTTAGTTGATGATTGAAGTGAGAATTATACATGCGGCGAAATTTGCAGAGAAAACTGAACTTATTTCAAATTGCTTTCTATTGTTATTTCAGATAACAAATAGAATACACTTGAGAAGCTAACAATCATTTTGCGCTAAAAATTTATTTTTACATGATTGCTTTCTTCACTCTCTCTTCCTTCACTGTTTCTTTTTCATCTTCATTTCCTCAAAACATGTCGATTTTTAAGGCAATTATCTATTTTAAATCAAAAATCAAGATTTTAGAAAACTTTTTAACGCAAACTTAATGAAAAGCGTTTCAAAATTAAAGGTTATTTGCGAAGAGAAAATATTTTCATTGCTTATTTGTAAGAAAAGTAAACGAACTGAATTTTAAAGACATTATATAAAAAAAATTTAAATACTCATTTATAAAGCTTTCATTAGAAATTTCTGTCATTAATGCGGCACTTTAAAAATAAGAAATTCTTGAAAAACTCATTAATATTCATAAAGTTATGGTGCATTAAGACGTGCAAATATAATATGGGTGTAAATTCGAAATTCTGATCAATAATAATGAATAGCGAATAAATTGTAATTCATTTCTTGTTAAGCAAACATTAGTCTTCATAAAAATGCTGCTTTCAATCAATTGAATGAGATCTTATCGAAATAGCCGTGAACATTATATTTGTTCCACCAATTTTCTTAATTTTGTCGATCGATTAAGCTAATAAGCTAATAAAAGTTAGCAAATGAAGTGTCAAACTTAATTAATTTACTTCATTGCTGACTAATATAATTAGTTTCATTTTCTCTTTGTCTTAATTAACGAATCTCACGTTGCTATAAATACCTTGATTGTCACAGGACTACCAAAATCACCGCACTCGTGTTTGGCAGCGAATAAAACGAATTCAACTGTGATTGTGCAGTGCTCGCACGAGGCGAGAGAATCGATGGTCGATTTTTTCGTTTTAGAGATTTACGACACATCAAATGAGAAATTAGTGATGACGATAAAAGAGGTGAACAAACCAAATTTCGTCGTAAACGGGTTGCAATCAAACACCACGTATGTACTCGTTTTGTACTCGGTGAACGCAAACGGACGCAGTAATAACGTCGTGTTGACAGTAATCACCGAAAGTTTTGCTTCTCGATCGGATTCGCTGGAAATTTCAGGTAATTTTCTTCTCAATTACACACAGCTTTCATTTCATCGTTTTTCACATTTTGAATTTTCGCCTTTCACGACATTAAGATTTTTCGCTTTCGCTTTTCTTTTTTATCGATTTTTCATTGTTCTTATCGCTTGCAATTTGCAAAAATATATTTTCCCCACAATTTCTTAAATCTGATCATAAAGAACTCATTAGAAACGATCAATAGAGCAAAATATTCTTTTTTCAAAAAAATCAAATTCATGAAGATCTTTATTTTAATTAGGCCATAATTAAGTCTTTTATTTGCAAAGAGAAAGCTTCGAGAAATGATAATCGCTAAAGATCGCTCGTGTTTCGCTTTAATTTTCAGTACTAAAAAAGTGGTGAAAGTAATTACATTGAAATGATTTCACTATCTTCACAATTTTCTTTTTTGATTCTCGAATGAAAAATCGCATTCGCTGCGAAAATTTCTGATGAGTACGCGAAAATATTATTCGTAACAAAATCTCCAACTTAATTTTTCGCTTCAATCGCTTTACTTCGTTTTTATCATTTCTTTATAAGAAACTCCATTTCATTTATAAAAATGTGATGTTGATATTTATTTATTTACTTTTGTTTTGTCACAATTCCTTCGTAGATCTATTGTGTAGTTTAAAAAGAATGAATTTTTTTATCTAACATAACATAAAAAATTTATTGTGAAAGATGAGAAAATGTGAAGAATATAAAATAAAATCTTATGACAATCTAGAGAAAAGAAAATATTTGTTACACTTGTTCACTTACTTAAAAAGTAAAATTAAACAAAAGTTTTTTGAACCAAGTGTCCTTTTTTCGTCTTTTTTCAATACAATACTTCCTTTTACGCTAATCTAGTATATCGATCGCAATATATCAAAGTCTTGCTAGCTTTCATTCGGAAATAATTGATCTTAGGGACTGAGTATGTTGACAAATCTATTGATTATTAGAGTAAAAATGGAAAAAGTAATCGATATTAGCAGAAAGAAGGTTTTTTACTTTCATTTCATTTCGCACCTAAATCAAGCTTCTCTAGCTAAAAAGCTTTTCTTTACAATTTTAGCAATCATACTTATGAATGACTTTCGCCCTTCTTTTTAACGAAATTTACTTTTTAAGCAAAAAGATTGTAGTCAAGATAAGTTTTACAATATTTAAATTTTTATCAACATTATTTTTGTTGTTTGAATAATTTGATGCAAAATTCAAAATTAAAGAGCGAAAAAGAAAAATACAGAAAGCTGTGAACAGGAAAACTCGTGTAGAAAGGTTCATTAGCATCTCAAACAGGAAATCATTTGACCCGCAAAAAGCATTGAATTGTAATCGAAATTTTGACAAGCTTGATCGCGAAGGAAGATACTTTACTTAATTCCAAATGTTTATTTTGAATCAAAGTTGTCATGCATTAAAAATTTATAGAATATTAAGTTTTAGAATATTATATAAGTGTTGCGAATGCTTTTTGTAAATACACTTACAAGTCAAATAAATTTTTTATATTTCTACTATAGGTTGAGTTAAATTATAGTTAAGCAGCATAAAATTTAAGCCGCGAGTGACTTCGCAAAAAGCAAATATAATGGGAGAATAGTTAGAAGCATTTCGTGTTTATATTTCAAATCATTGAAAATTTTAAATTTTCATATAGTTCATTATATTATTATAAATCAACATTAATCACTTAAAATGAATTAATATACTGAAACTTTTGTAGCCTCGAGTGAATTCGTTAAAACAAATTTATTTTAGCTCTCTGCTTGCGTGAAACAAAGTAAGTTTTACATGATTCAATAAATAATATTGTCAGTTGATGCTTTTAACGCTAGCTTTGCCATTGAGACAATAAAATGAAATTTTCATCAATGCATGTAATGCACGCAGTGAAAAGCATCAAGTAAAGAAGCTTTGCGCTCTCATGAGCGATCACATAAAACCCATGTACGAAAGAAACGACGACTACCAATCCATTGCACTTCCTGCAGTGGCTGTTCATCCTATAAATAAAGCTTATACAGTAAAACATCCCCCCCTAATCACCTCCATTAATGGGCACAAAAATAAAGTACCGAACAAAATTAACTAAATTAACAATATCCTCTACTGAACGGCCATCTCTCTATAACGACCAGATTTTTTWAAAAACGTCGATGGCTACTGTCCACTGTTTCATTKTAGTTATGTCCGGTCGTCAGTTTTTACTTATTCATTATTTACGTATTGATTATAAAAATAATTTTCAAAAGTTTCAAGCTTACTTGTGAATTATGAAAAATTTATCATCTTAATATGATTACTAAAATCTCTTTACATATTTTACCGCTTCATTACAACCACAAATGGATTTAAATTTTTTATTTTTTACAAATTTTGCTTCTATCAGCGCAAGTTTCAAAAATTTCAAATTAATGAACGGAATCAATAATTGAATCTAACTGGTGATTATATTTCTAGCAATAAGCATTTTAATAGCCATAAAACATTTATTCAAAAAATGTAATAAACTTTTTTCACGCACTAGCTTTTGCTCATTTTCGGAGCGCAATTAATACCAACCTTAGTGTTCACTTGAGCTTTTTATGGTCACCTCAATCTTTTCTCCGTATAAAGACTCCCAAATGATTGCAAGCTTTTTTCGCTGAACGTTGATATACTTTTTCATACATTTACGCACACATTCTGAATGTTTATTCCTTTATAACAAATATTTATGCGAAGAATTTGCTTTTGGAAAATGCGCTTTTTTGTCATTTAAATGGCAAAAAGCAGCAAAGTAATGCGCATTACTTAATTTACTTTCGCATGTTTCGAATTCTAAACATTTTTCGTTCGATAATTTATCGAAAACTCTACGCAGTAAATAAAATAAAATCATTTGTTAACATGCGAAATGTTTTTTTCCTCAATAAGTGTCATTCTTTATAAGCTCATGAATATTTTAAAAGAATTTAAAAACGAAAACACTTTAATATAAAATTTAAAAATGTGAAATTTTTCGCTAACAAAATCGCTGAACACGCCGAACTCGGAATATTTAATTAGAGTCAGGTTCCGAAAAGACTGCATAAAAACTCGAGCTTTTGAAATGCAAATAACTAATAAAAAGCGTCAAAGGAAAGTAACTTCCAAAACTTCATCTTTCAAAGAAACAATAAAAAAGATTTTTTTATCGCGTTTGAACATTTCTTCTCCAGACAAAAACAAATCGACGTCGATTCATCCATTTTTCAGCGCGTTCACAATGATTCTTGTAACCTCAACTTTTATTTTGACGTTGCTTGTGGTAATAATTTGCAAAATAACATATCACTCGCGAAGTTCGCGTCGAAAAAGACGGCTGCAGATTAAACGAAATGAGTACGGAATTCAACGCAATACTTCTGAAAGGAAAAAAATGTGAGTAAATCTCATTCATTTTGCATCTCGATTTCGCTTGATTGTGTGTTTGAATTAGAGAAAAGGAAGCAAACAAAATATTTTATTCAATTTTCGCATTTATTTATTTTGTTGCAGCGATGATTTATCAAACAGCAATCGTTCCGAGGTTAAAACGCCTGATATAATTCCGTTAAGCGTAGACATTCCTGGTAAGTAAAATAAATGATTATTCCACTCCCAATTGTTTCTCGTTTGCTCTGCTAATGTTTTTTTTCGCAACGAATGAGTGAATCCAGACAAAATAAATTAACCAAACAACCATAGCAATAGAAGTAATAGCTTTACATTCAATTAACACCAGATCAGAAAAAACTTTCATCGTCGAATTTCAACTGTTTTCATTAGAACAGATTCCATTTTTATGAAATATTTTTTACAATTTAACTTGCTTATAATCTCTTTATTTTATCTTAAAAATCTTAGGTTTGGACGCAAAAAAGTTTCTAAATGGTCCGATTATAGGTGATAAGGTGATCACGATTCCAAATGGTTTCCTGAATTTAACCGACCCATTTCAGATGAATGAACCATCCTCATCGAGCTCGTCGTTCACGCAAACAGCGACAGTAATTATGAAGAGACAAAAATGTTTCAGAGTGTAATTAATAATTTTCTTAGGTTAAGGAAGAGAAAATTGCTCAAAATTACCGCTCAACTCCTGTTTAATTAATTGAATATATTTTGTATGTCCTAGTAATATTATTGCTTTCTTTTGAATTTTTACATTTTTTTAACATCACTAATCTAGTGTAACAAATAAAACAAGTTTTAAGCGAAAAATTATTTGATTTATTGAATTATAAATTTATCGCTTTAACTTAATTTCATTTAAGTCACTCAAGTTAACTTCGTCAGTGAGATTATTTTTACTTATTTTTTCTTTTTGCTATTTCAATTTTAATCAAAAAGTGTGCAAAATAGAATTTAAAAAATAAAATTTTAATCATCTTTTCTTTGCATAAAAAATTTATGCCTTGAAATTAATTTCAAGCTTAACCATTAAATTAGACAAATTTCTTTTTCTTTGCAAAAAAGTTTTCTACGTACTTCAAGATTGAATTTTAAATCCGTAATTTAGCTTTGTGTATTAAAAAAAAATTTCTCAAACTGTTCAGCGAAACAGAAGTGTAAAATTTTCTTAAAATTTTTATTTTGAAATCACTGTTATCGTCTGACTTTGAAACATTCATAAAGTAATAAAACTCAAATGTAAATTGTCACAGAGAAAATGCTTATCACGCTATGATAAGCGCAGATAAAAGCATCATTAATTACATTATGCATCATGATCATATGAGTTTGATATCATTCGCTTTTAAAATAAGAATTTTTTGAGTTTCAAAAAAGTTTCCAGCTGGTTTCAAATTTTTGAAAAGCAAAAATTTGTAGCAATCGTTGAAAGAGTTTGTTTTCAGACAGTTTTGTTTCATTACGTTTATTGCACGCATAAAATATAAATTATTTAAGAAAAAACTTATCTAAACGCATAAGAATAAATTAGTTTTTGACAATCTTTTTCATCGTATCTGAAATGGAAAATTTGGTTACTGGCACGACTTGCACAAAAACGTTTACATATTGCAAAATGATAGCATTTATCAATGCAATAGCTAAATACGAGTTAAAATTCATTTGCTAACTACACTAGCTGAAAGTATTTACTGTTGTAAAGCATTTGTAGCGAGACTCTTCCACTCTTACTGATGCTCGTATGTAGTCGCTAACAGTTTGTTTGTAATGTTGTTTGATCTGTAAATAAAGTAATTGGTTTTATGCAAGTAGTCAAGTGAATATCGTGTATTCCGTTCGTGCACCATAATCTCGGTTGATCGGCTACATTTTTGGACAAGGTACATGAATACCGCTGCATTAAAATTTTTAATCGTAAATCGATTATCGTAAATGTAAGAAATATTAAAATCTAAAACTTTTTTGCTCATTATTTCTCTTCTTTTGTGCAAAATATCGATGTTTCGTAAATGTGAACACTTTTCCTCTGCTTTCATTTCAAAGCGCTAATTCATAACAAACATTTTTCAATTAATTAAAGGTTCTAAAACTAAAACAAAATAAATGAGTTTTGCAAGTAATTAGTGAGTAGAAATTAGATTTTTCTACATTTTTTATTTATTATCATTGATTACATTTTTTTCTCATTTTTCATCCTCGCTCATCATTAATTTTAAGTTTAAAAATAGATTTTCATCTTTTTTAGTTACTATGAAAGTTATTGCAACTTAAAGTTATTGAGTTTAATCATCAACAATTTCTATTTTATTATTAAAAATTCAGTTTCTTGTTGCCTTTTAACACTAATATTCTGTATATTGCCTTTATTTTGCATAATAAAAATTAATTTTTTAGAAATTATTGAACATAAAAAGCTCAATTGAAACAATTTATTTGGTCGAAATTTAGGAAACGGATCGTTTTCAGAATTGATCAAAAGTGCCTTTCAGGAGAAAATTCGATGTGTAGAACTCATTTTTAAAGGTTTAAGGTGTCGAAAATAAAACATTCTCGAGATATAAACCAAAGGTCTAAAAATTCATATTTGCGTTTTTTTAGTCTGTTCTCGTTAAAAAATATTTTTAACATTCAAAAATACTTAAATAGAAGTTAATCAACCCATAAAATCTATTTTCTAGGGTTTAAATATCGGAAAAGAATTGTTCTTAAGATATAACGCGAATTTCTAAATTTTAAAACTGTGAATTTTTGCTCAATGCTTAAAATTAAAGTTATAACGCTTCGAGTTTTTTGCATCAATGTTCAAAAAATTAATAAAATAAAATGACTTAAGCAGAGACGATTAGAAAGAATGAAACTAATAAAAACCTAACGCGGTTTCTCTCTGTTCGAATACATCAGAACAAGAAAACTAACTAAATTTTTTGGTCAGATTCCGATTTCAATCATGTTTAGTATTTAGATAGAGCTTCATGAGTGCATTAAGAATTAAATGCTCTTTTATATGTGCATGTTTTGTACTTGAAGGAATTTTTTCCGCTTTTATCTTTAACATTAAGTATATAGAAAAAATTGGCAATTTTTAAATTTTAGAAATTCGCACTTTATCTTAAGAATGGTTCATTTTCGACACTTTTATCTTTCGAAAAAAGATTTTATTTGTAAATTTACCTCTTCCTAGGAACCTTTTAACTTTTAAAAATTTTTTTGCAATATTATATTATTTTGATACGATTTATATTTTTATATTGAGTGTTAACCTGTATTTTACGTAAATTTCTTATATGATTTTTACTAAAATAAGTTTCTTTCATCAGTTTTAACAGGAAAACAAGTTCTAACTTTTCTTGTAAGTTAGCGTTCTTCATATTGACTTGTCTTTGTATTTTTTGTCGTTAACTGAAGAAAAATCGAAAAAAAACTTGTGTGATAAGTTAATCATAATATTAGACCAAAAAATGAAAATATGAATTTTTAGAACTTTGGCCTCTATCTCGAAAATGGTTCATTTTTAGCGTAATAAACATTGATAAGAATTGATTCAAAAATGTACTCTACGCATCGGATTGCCTCTGGTAAGGTACTTTTTGATCAATTTCGAAGATGACTTGTTTCCTATAGTTCGACCATTTATTTGATAAATTTTTATCTAGAAATGAGGTTTTCTAACTAAATTTAAAATAGTTCAAAGTAACAAGAAAAATGTTTGGCATTATTCGACAATCGTTTTGAATAAATCAAATACCTAAACATATTCTATCAATGTTATAATGCGGTCAAAGTGTTAAGTGAAATTATTGCGTCTGATTTTGTTGCTTAGAAAAATGAAATAAAATTATTATCAAATAAAAAGAAAATTTCCCTTAAGTCATTTTAAATTCAATAAAATGCGCATAATTCATACACATGAAATGTTTTAATTTTGTCCCTTTGCTTATTTTTTTTTTTTAAAGAGAGATAGCTGAAAATGTTTTTTTAAGTTGCTTGAATAGAAAAAAAAAATTAAGTTACTGGATTTAAAGTCAAAAAATCGTTAAACAAATAATCGGACGTCGAAATCTGTTCTATATCACGTTTTTTTCAGTTCATTAAATTTTACTTAACTCTTATTATTTTTTCTCTTTCTTGTTATTTAATCCAATTTGTTAAATAAAGCAATTTTCGTAATTTGCATACACTATACAAATGAGTTTTTTCTTTCTATTCTTTTTGTAACATTCTTAAACTGTTCAAACAATGTTTGTAAAAACAGAAAGCATCAGAAATTTGCATATCAAAGTAACTTCATTTGTCAAATGTTGAAAAAACTCATTTACTTCACAATAATGAGTTTGAGTGAACAACAAAGAATAGTGAAGATTATGTTTAGTTTATGTTTAAAACAAAAGAAAATGTGCAAATGTTTTTCTGCAATTTTAATCAAGTTTTGTTAAGAGTTTTACATACAAATTGTGAATAAAAAATGATTTGCAAGTAATTTTTTGAGGAAATAATTACAAAAGATATCACTAGTAGTAATTTAACTTTATAAAATATGTTTTATTAAGATAAAATGAAATAATTTCGTTTGAAAAATATGAAAGACTTTAATTTAGGCAATATGATTATATTTTGTATCTTAAAAACTGCTATAATTATGAACCGAAGCGCTTTATTTTTTATTAGAATCGAAATATCTTCCAGAATAAGCGCAACACGCTATTCATTTAATTTCTCGTGAACTACAATGAATAGGATAAATCCTACAATATAGGATAATAGAATAACAATGATATCTTTTGTTATAACTTTAAATTATATACACATATTGATAACACTTAGCAGACAACATCTTCAATTAATGACTCACCACGTACAATTAAGTTTTATAACTTTAAATAAAATTCATAAAACAAAGATTAATTTTTCAGTCGAAATTGTTCAATTTCATATTTTACTGAGTCAGTTAAGGTTTAGAATCTCTTTATCTTATTTTTGTACAACTTAACTTTAATACTTTCCCAAAATTTAAGTGTTAATGTCAAGTGTATAAGGGCCAATCAATACCTTCTATGGTTAATCTGATTGGATCGAAAGCAATAATTTTGATTCTGTTCATAAGCCTCTATCAAAAAAATGTTAAAATGCGATAGAACCGTGCCCTATCTTGTCCGAACCAAGAAATATCGATGCAATATTTTGTGTCAAACTAGAAAAAAAATCGTCCAAAGATCTGCTATAAGCTTTTCATGTAATATTTTGATATAAAAATACTCGCCCAACAATGCTTCAGCTTGATAAAGCATACCAGACATTTGATCGTTCTTGGTAAGCAGAATTTTCAAAATGACAATTAATGTCATTTCTAATAGAGCAATTGTTGTCAGTTCTAATAGAGCATTAAGGCCAAAATTTAAGTTTAAATCATGAACAAAATAATTATTTTTCTAAAATCTAATCAATTTATCTTTAAATGACAAAATTTTTGGAAAAATTTTTAAAAATTGTTTTTTCGCGCTTCAACTATCTTTTTATGACTTTTTTGAGTTTAAATTATATGAAATAATTACTCTTAACAACATTTTCTAACGGTTTTGTAATAAATCTGACTATTTTTACAAAAAGTTCTGATGAAAACCAATTTTTAAAAGTTACAATTTTCTGGCAGATTGGATAATTTTTGAGAAATCAAGTGCAAAACGAGGGTCACTAAGTTCAAGTGAATCACTTTCCTTAGTTCTGAAGAAGGAGAGATTGGTCTCCTCAACTTAATCTTTGCTTGTTAAGCAAAAAACTTTGCCTTAATGGAAATTACTTATTTTATAAATTTAAAATAAGGCAAAAATATGAAAGGTGTATTTATTGAAAAAAAATAATTAAAGTAATAAGATTTGACTAGAATCAAAAGAAAACTTGAAAAACTTTTAATTTTTCCATTACTGAGAAAATCAAAAACAAAAAGCGGCGATGTGGCTTTGACGAATATTTTCGTTTCTAACGATCTAAACAAAAAAGTGAAATGCAATAAAAAGTCATTTTGCAGAAATGCATTAACGGTTTGAAAAGCTGAATCCAAAAACTTTCATTAATTTCGCTCACGAGGAAAAATTTTCATGCCTTTAAATATCATACTTTATGCATTGAAAAACTCAAAAAAGTAAATAGGAAAATGAAAGCGCTTAAAAGCACGTTTCACTTTGCTGCGTATTTTTGCTTCTTTGCTTTTATTATATTTTTGCATCAAAGATTAAGTGGCTTTGCTTATTTTGAAGCAGATTTATTTTCTGAAATAATGAATTAAGATTGTAATCTTTTCAATTTAATAACTTTAAGAGAAATTATTTTCATTATAAAAACAAAGTCTTATAGACTTTCTCACAAAAATCGATATTTTTGTTCGTAAAATTGCAAAAGTGCAGCAACAAACTAATTATTATGAAAGAAATAAAACAAGCATAGCATAATGAGCTTGAATAATTACTTGAAAACGACTATTTTAACATTTTTAATGAGAGGAAATTTAAATGAATGAAATTAAAATCAAAGTAAAGTAACCATAAAAATGAAACAATTTGTAATTTTGTATATTGACTGTTTCACTAAAAGATAACATTTATTTAGAATGTGATATGGTTCGTTATGAAACTCAAATTTGACAGTTTGAGACTTATTTTGATGGTGAAGTTGATATTATATTTAATGTTTGAATGATAACGGAAATACACGCTGCGACGTAACGTGAATTCAAGCAGAAGATAGTTTCTTCAGATTGTAGAACGAAAATTACTTGCTGCAGATCATTTCTTTCGCTTTCACTGTATAATCATAAGCCATAAAAAGAAAGCTTAATGGAATTCATAAATTTTCGCTGACTTTGTCTGGTTTAATAATAAGAAAATTCACTTTAAACAAAGATTTTTCACTCATTAAAACTTTTTTTATAATTTAAATATTTAATTCAATACAAAGTTAACTTTTTTAAGTTCATTAATTCAAAAATTTTGAATTCAGATTGCCCTTTTTATCTTTTCTGATAATTCTTATGACATCTTATTTCTAAACAAGAGAGAATTATTTCGATTATATTGAAGTTTTTTTACGGTTAAAAATTTGCGCATGATAATTCTAGAATTTGAAAATTTCATTTCAATTGTTATTTTCATTGTGTTAAGGGTATTCAGTTAAAATGATTTTTCTCCTCAAAATTCGATCAATAAAAAACCGTTCATTTTGCTTTCACAAATTAATAAAAATAAGCATTTATCAATAAAAAGTAATCACAAAAAAATTTTATAACAGTTGTAGATTTGACGTTTGAAGCAATTCATTTTTCTTTCTTTAACAACATAAAAATTGTTCAACACATTTACACACAAATCTTGAATTTTGTTTATTTTTGTTCATAAAATGATTGTAAATCGTTTGCTTTCAGTGATAAAAAAAGTTTCAGTACTGAAACACTTTAAAGCATTTTTAACAGACAAACATTCTCCTCATTTCTCCAAAAGAAAAGAAATAACATGAAAATCCTAAAAATTTTAACTTAAATTTCGCATTAATCCTCAGAAACTGTTTCTATTCAAACAGATATAATTTATTATTTCAAATTTATTTACAACTGATGTTCAATTTTATTTATTTGATAATTATTGTTTCAATCAATGGATAACATGTTTAAATTATTTTCTAATTTATACAAGGAATTCAAGGAAATTTAAGTTTTCAGTTAAAAGAATTTGCATGTATTTTTCTGTTTAATAACATTTATTAAAGAATATATTGAGAAAAATATAAAAAATAAACAAAAAAGCTTTTAAGCGTTTATAATTCTATGCTTTTCATGTTTGTCTCGTTGCTAAGTCGATTTTACAATTGTTTTAAGTACAGTTTAAGTATTAAAAAATGGAAAGAGAATACACATTTTCTTACTTTTTAAATATTTAAATAGAAATTTTAATATTATTTTTCTTATTTTCTTGGTGAATAATGTGTTTTAAGTGATTTAGGCGAAATGAATAATGAAAAAGGAAACATTGAAATCAAAATTAAAGAATGAAACCAAATAGAATCAAAAGAAAATTTATTTGTTATCTTTTGTTTCCTTTATGTTACAAACATTGTAACATTTTAATGAATAATTTGTTATAATAAAACGAATGTAATTTCGTTTGACATCTTAATGCATACTCACTGATTCTCTGAATATTTTTGAATGATGGAAAAACACATTGCTACATAATGATTATCACGAAATACATATTTTGTTCAGATTACATAAGGAAAATTACTTTTTGCCAATTTATTTTATTTCTATTACTTTTACACTATAATCATAAGCGATAAAAGTTAGCTTAATGGAGTTCATAAATTTTTGGTGACTTTTCAAATAACAAATTGATTCGCAATGAGTGATTAAAAATGCAGCTACCCTTAATTTTGCTAGTTTTTTTATAAATTGGTTGGTTTTGTGTTTTCAATTGAAAAAAAAATCTGCAGAAGAAAAATTTTGACAACGTAAACATTTGCCAGATAAAAAGCCTGTTTTCAATTTTAATACAAAAAGATGCAAATTTAAGAAAATTAAATATAATAGAAGTGTAAAGCATAATTTAATCCAATTGTTTTGAATAAAAGATCATTTTTATATTTTAGAATTTCTTTTAAAACAATAAATAGTTGACATTGATTAAACACAAAGGATTTGTTAGCCTGAGTCCTTTGGGTTTAGGCTCACGAATTTTACTCGTTTTTATATATAATAATCTATTTGAAAAATAAATAAAAAATGTTTATTTAAATTTGTAAGTATGGCCCTAGTTCATGCTCCGAGAGTGATTGATTTTCAACAAATACCTTTGTATGAAGTCTATTTTCACAAGGTTTGATTCAAAGCGAAATAAATAGACGATTGAATTCGAAACTTTTATTTTGAGAAGATATATTTTCAAGATAAGCGAGTGATATAATTTAAAGATAAACTTTCAAATAATTAATATATTAAATTGAATTAATAAAAATATACTTAATTATCTGTATTAACGTCAATAACACTTGCATCGTTTCATGTGAAACTGCATAAGAGATTAAAGTCATTCATAATTAAGAATGCAAATACAGAGCTGCTTAATTTATTATTTAATTTTTATTTTCATATTTTCAGTCTCAAAAAGAAAATTACTCTTTTTATCTATTTAGTTATATATGATAAGCAAGCGCACGTTTCTACATAGCTTAGAACTTAGACCTATACCACTTAGCGTCTTAGAAAAAAATTCATTTCATTTTAACTTATTTCGATTCAGTACAATTTAATTAAGATTTGTGCTACCATTAGCGATTAAAAGTTTTAAATCAGCAATATTTTGTTTATTTATTTATTATGCTACACATTTAACCAGATTTAAATTACAAATTAGTGAAATGAATAATTTTCATTGCAAATTTTCAATAAAAAAGGAAAAAATTATTTTTATGGTTTTATCTTTTCGACTAGCGAAAAGAATCTAAAGTTTTTGATAAACGAGACATACATACAACTAAAATCACATAAAGTAAGCTTAAGAAAAACTTTTCTTTTCATGTCTTCTACAGTAGTAATGAAATAAATTACATTCTCTTTTCTCATGTTTCCTGTAAAGAAAACTTTGATTTTAAAGTTGAAGCTTTTATCTTACACTTTTACAACTTTTTAGCATAGAAAGTGACAACAAAGAAGAAATTTTTGAATTTTAAAAAGGCAACTCACTCGAATGGTAAAAGAGTTTTTCTTGCAAAAGTTTGATAATAAACACTAAATTTAGAACTAGCATTAACTTAGATTCGAATTTGATAACAAAGAAATTTCGACAAGCTTTCAGAATAAAGTTCATGAAAAAGTTTAAGAAAAAGTTAATTTGATCAAAATCAGTGAAATTATTCGTCAGTTACATTAAAAACAAAACTTTCACCAAAAACTTAATTATAAAGTTCGCATGTGAATAAAACTTCACACGAATATAATGTGGATAAAAGGACTATTAATCTTTTACATTGCTTTTGAATTTTTGCTATTGCAAACTTTTTTAAAAAAGCTCTGTACCATTCAAATGGATTTTGTGTTAGTCTTATTTGCAATAAAGATTTTAGCTTCTGAGAATAGAAAAGTTTTACCTCACTGTCAAGTTTTAATTAATTCTATTTTACAATTAATTAAGTATTTAAACTTAAATTTTTTAGAATGAAATATTGTTTAAAAAAGATTTCCTTGTACCAATTCTAAAATTTTTTTTCATTTAATGATCACAGTAATTTGTATTTATAAATTAATTGACTCACAACATTGTAAATTTTTCAAGCAATATCATATTTGCCTTCTAATCTAAATCTAGAACTGCTTTAGATGATCACAAATACCAAAAAGCTGTTTGAATTTTAAAATTATTTAATTTATTTAAAATTGACCTCTTTGAAAAGTAAATAATTAAAAATTCAGCACTTAACATATGGTTAAAAGCTTGTTTTTTTCAAGTTTCAAAAATAAGTATAAAAATCGTTCGATGGGTGTTTTTAAAATTAGGTTGTGATATTGTCGCGCAGAGTTTTTTATTTTTTCGAGAAGTAAACGTCGCCCATTCAATGGTCAACATAAGTAAATTCCCTATCACAGATAACTACACATAAATATATCCGCGGAGCTTTAAAAATGATGCATTGTGGTTGGCACTGTGCTGTTTTGTGTGCTTTTATATTTGTCGTCTACCTTTGTATGGTTACTCTGGCCTTCGACAGGAGCAATCAGCCCCTTTCAGCTCATTTCTGCGCGAGAATATTTTTGTCAAAAAATGAAGAATTTCGGCAGATTTTACATTATCTACTTAACATATCTAATAAACAATGCTGGATTGGAAAAAATAGTGTCGACATAAGTTCTTTTCAGATTCAATGCTTGTGATGTTATTTTAATAATTAAATGAGTATTAATATGAAAATATTAAAAAATACAGTGTGGACGATAACTTTAGTAGAATAGTTAACTATAGAGTCTAGCATCTCGTGTGAAATTGTGGTGTCGCGTATAGACATTGTTTGGCATCTCTTTATCACAAAAAGCTACGGCAAGGTACCTGTACGCTTTTTCCGCGGCAATATATATTGTATTCAATATAATTGTTAATATAAACAACGGCAACAATTTTCTCCTTCAAATGTATGTTTATTATATTTGTGTTTACAATATAAAACATTATTTATCATTATAAGTATTAAATAAACACGTACATACCTTATATCCTCAGATTATATGCCATGGCAATACAGTGTGAGGTTCTGCCACCCTTCGCTAACCTTTATTTTCTATTAGACAAAGGCCAGTGGCGGAAAGTGCTTTTTTATTTTCAAGCAAATTGAAATCCACTCGAGATTTAATGCCACGGCTTATAATCTGAGGATATACGGGAATATGCAAAGTCGATTCAAATGAGAAAACTAATTACACAGATTCTCAGCTTTCTTGCAAAGCATATAATTTTGAAGTTTCTGCTGCTTTTATTGCAAAAGCGTTACATTGAAAGAAAACCGAATGCCTCTAATCTGCTTTTTATTGCTGTAAATTGTATTTAAAATAACTATCTACTCAGATTGCATATGAGCGATATTCAATGGATATCGTATAATCAATTCATTCGTATTCATTTATTCATCGTAAAACGAATATAACTTGTCAAGCTATCAATGATTAACTTGCTACCTCTGCCTTAAAATAGAAACAATAGAAATAAATCATGTCTAAAGTAAACTTGCACAAAGTATAAGTGAGGTCTCGCGCGTGCAGTGGTGATCATTTCGAGATCAGGTGAATCGCAAACTCAGCCGCTTCTTTCAATCT
>NCKU01001760.1:0-23148 GCA_003675995.1 Dinothrombium tinctorium
TCAGTAACGTTTGTTAAAAAGCAGTGAGTTCTCAGATGGTCACTTCTAGAGATTTTGAGTTTTTAAGCTTTTAAGAAAAGCGAAATATCTTGTCTTTTCTTTCACGACTCCCAATTGCGATAATTTATAAGTTTGCAGAAAAAACTTACAAGGAAACTCCTTTTTTGCCCGCTCCCGATTTCAATGAAACTTAGCGAGTAGATAGCACTTTACGATGGCATTGAGAATTACCCTTATCAGAGGTGTAAATTTTAAAATAATTTTTTTTGCCTGCAAACTTTAACACTTAGTCTCTTTTTGCGATTGCGGATTTAAATCTCAGCCGATTTTCTCCAAATTTGTTATTAATGAAAGTACTATTCAAATGCTAACTTATAATAAATGTCTTAAAATACTGCTAAAAAGCATCGAAAAAAGTGATTTTAAGGTGTTTCACATGAATTACAATAGAGATAAAAATATTTATATATAGTATGTAAAGATTTTTATCATTTAAGACAAACCACGTAAAAATGATAGGATTTTGGTCAGCAACCGAAAAACAATTTTTTTCCATTTAATTTTAGAGATGGCATGTGAATAAATTCGCATCAATGATAGGGTTTTATTCTTAATTCACATATGAAGTCTTATCTATATACTAAGCTTCATTGAAATCTCAATCGGCCAAAAAGTCCTTTTTCCAAGAAATTTTCTTGCTAGTTTCCAGAGCTTTATTCATAAAGCTTGAATGTTAAGTGCAACAATTTTCTCTTATATTGAACACTTCGCCTTATCAGAACAAGAATTTTGAGTCGGTGCGAAACGCAAACTTATTTAAAGCCGAGCTTTAATTTTATAAAATATCATAAATACAAAATATGTTTTACGCAAATATGCAAAAAAGTTTAACCCAGATTAAAAATCAATGAAAACACTCGTGTGGGTGTCAGTGAGAGACTCGTAAATCTTCGTATGTTTGGTTATCGCTGCTGCACACAAAACTTTAATTTTGTTTAATTTAAAATTTAAAGACAATAATAAAATTATAGTTAGTAAAAACATTTAAACACAAAGTCGAAACTAGAAATAAAATTTTTGCTTTCAATAAAGCTAAACTATTATCTCTAAAAAGAAAAATAAGTGAAACACTAAGTCGATATGGATTTCGTACACTTCTATTCTCCAATGCTTAAGTAATCTCTTGCTTCTGCTTTGCTGTGATTGCTTTTCGCTTTGCTTTCTTCTTTCTCTCTAATCTTGTCCTTTTTATTTGTTTGTTTGTATGACAGCAGATGATATAAATAAATATTTTATTTTATCTATCCATCCATTCATTGTTAGCTTACCATTACTTCAACTTAAGACAATTTTTTTCATTGAGTTTGTTTTTCTTCAAGTCATAGATTTGTGCACTGTTTGAACTTTTCTTTTTGATACCTACCAAGTGAATAAAAGACCTTTTTTAAATATAATGATAACATTTTTATATTTTATGATGTAATAGAACAACAATTTTTTATTATTAATATTATTATTTCCGTAAGTATTTTAGAATATTAAATTTGAATTTTTTGCTTTTGATTAAAATGAAAATTTTAATCTTGTTTTTAAATTTTATGAACAACGAATAATATTTCATATAAAATAAAAAATTTTACAATTTCATACACATGCATAGTTGAGAATTTTGATAAATCGTAATAAATTCTCATAAATGAGCTCTTCTCTCAAATTTAAAATGCAACATTCAAACTTGGCATAGGTTTGAGAATAACATTAAACGAACGATTTCAAAACTTCGTTTCAATTCATTTATTATTTATTCTAATTTGAAATCGCAAAACTTTGTTTCGCTTTGTTTTCAATCAATTTTGTATTATAGAAGCAGTGCG
Organism: Dinothrombium tinctorium; assembly: GCA_003675995.1. Lineage (NCBI taxonomy): Eukaryota > Metazoa > Arthropoda > Arachnida > Trombidiformes > Trombidiidae > Dinothrombium > Dinothrombium tinctorium. Next base: position 1,875 of record NCKU01001760.1, read on the forward strand.
AACCTAAGCAAATTAAACGAAAATATGTTCAGTCGGTATTACTTGCGAAAATCATCGCATTTATTATTAATAAAAATGCGGCTAAGTTAGCGATGCGGTAAATTTTTCAAATATTCTTTCATATTGTGTATTCAAGCAACGGTCATTGTTCTTAATACATAAATATTTACGTACTAAATTCAATCGAAGCATTCAACTTTATTTTTTATGGAACATAAATCTTCTCTTTGGAAAAACGCAATCCAGATCGAGAATGAGACAACATAAAAATCGCAACGAATTCACTCGTTTGAGACCAAAAGAATTTTTTTTCAAGCATATCTCTGCTTGTGTCTTGTTTGTCATTCACTTCGTTTTCCTGCTTAGGGTTACGTTTTAACAACAAATCACTGGAAATTGTAAAAGTAGGACGAATTCATGAAGGAACATACAAATGTATGGCGTCCAATTCTCTCGGAACAACGCACAGTGATGCACTAAAAGTCGAAGTATTGTGTAAGTTTACGACTTTGAATATTAAGTGTTTTCTTTATTTTCATTTTTTAGACTTTTTTAACTCTTAATAGCAAGCTAGCAAATAATTTTTTCTTCTTTATTACATGTAGTCACTCCTTTCTGCAATAGCAATCAAACGAACTCAACTTACACGGTTAAAATTGGTGATAAAGTTGAATTTAAGTGCCATGTAGTAGCAAAGCCGAATACACTCGAGTTTCGTTGGAGTTTTACCAGCGAAAATGGTTTTGATCATGAGATTGTCAATAACGAAGAATACAAGATAACGTCAATTAATGATCAAAGCTTTCTCGTGTTTTCGCCCACTTCAAAGAAACATTTTGGTAATTACTCGTGCAAGGCACGTAATAGCGTAGGTTGGCAGAAGGAACCTTGCAATTTTCGTATTCAGCCAACAGGTAAAAAGCAATTCAATTTGTTTCGAGAATGAATGTATTTTCTTATCACGTCACTTTGCTTTTTCATTTTTTGCGTGAAGCATCTTTTTATTTGCTCATTTCAAATATTTTCAACGTTATTTTTGATTTGAAATTGCTTTTCGCTTTGAAAACTTTTTCGAATAACTTAAATGCTCAAAAAAAGTTTGTTCAAAAAATTAAATAAAAAAAGTTTGCGATAAAAAATTTTGAAAAAAAGCAAATTTTCAAATTTCAAACATTGGTTAGGTTACGTAATACAACGATGCACATATTGAACCGTAAAAATTTTGTCCGCTTGGTTAAGCAAAAAATGAAGCAGAGATAAACACTTTAACATTAATGCTTCTCTGATTCGAAGTTTTCAAACAGAAGTTTGCTTTTCACAAAGGAAATTAAGTGAATAGAAGGTTTCAACAAACGAAAAGATTGCTCATTCGTGCAATCAAGTTAAATAAATCAGATATCTGTCGCTAAGTTTGCTACTGTATTGTTTCAAATGAAAAAACCTGAAGCTGAACAGGCGATTAAAAAAAGACTTCATTTACTCGGCTTTCTCGCAAGGCAATTTACTGTTAAAGTTGTGTATAACTTGCATTGTGAAAACTACGCTATGCAAGAAAGTTTACTTCCTGCACTCTTTATTTTTTTGTTGAATCGCCGCTTTATTCATGCTTTTGACTTTTTTATCTATCACATTATTTCGATTTTCTTTACATGAACGAAAACAACTTTTTTGTCTGAAAGTGAAGCTTTTTCATAATCCTCTCATCATTTTTGGATAGAAATCGAGTTAACATTATACGCACTTTGTTCGTGTTTTTTCAAAGTTAATTGAAAATCACGCATTGAAAATGCGTTGCTTCCGTTTCCAATCAGATTTATCAACTTCTTTCATATGCTTTTTTCCTTATTTATGAAAATTTTAATTTTTTTGTTCATATATTTACAAAATATTTTTTACTTTTTGTCTTGAGGTTTTATTTTAAAATCAAGTTTAATTTTGCTATTGAAATAATTATAAAACTCATCACACAACAAGCATAAAATTTTTGTATTTGCGCAAAGAACTTTTCACTTAATGAAAAGATTTCATTAGGCTTTTAACTAAGAAAATATAATAAAAACCGCAACATAAAATTTACTATTTGTAACTCATTCTGGGAGAAAAACAGTCAAAGGAGAAATAGAATGAAAAATGATTTTATTTTACTCATTGGACATAAATTAATTTGACCACTAGTCGATAGTAAGCCAACGATTGCAATTAATTAGCTGTTTCTATGACAAATGATTAACTACACAAGCGTTTAATTTTATTTCAATTAAACGATAATATTTATTAATCATTATTATCTATTTAATTACTTTACTAAGGTTTTATTAACAAAATTTGTTTTTTTTTTTGTTTCAATTTGAGTAGCATTTAAATCATTGTATTTGCTAGTTTGAAAATTTATTTAAAAACTAATACTTAAGTCATGATTAAAAGTTTCTTTTTAATTTTAGCTGAGTAAGATACTTGAGAATTTTTCAAATTAAGTTTTTGTTATTATCCATGTTTTACTTTAGTACTTGTGTAATAAGATCGATAGTTTTCGCTTTTTTATTTGCGAATTAGACAGCATTTGATGGAGAAATAAGTGCATAGGTCAGTAAGTAAAATTGCAATTAATCAATTGTCAAAGAAAAAAGCAACTTAATTGCATTGGTTTCGACAAATGGTCTCTATAATTTATGTCCGTTACATAAAATATGAACTTTTTTTTCTTCCTTTAATACTTTTGATATTTTTTCTGATTTAACTTAGAAGCAAAAATTCATCTGATGCAATTTTTCGAGTAAATGAAAAAGGTAAAAATTAGTAAAAAATTTGTCATATACATTAATTGTGAAATATTTTATTTAAGACCTAGAAAATCAAATTTGTTTTTAGAAAAAGAGCTTTATTGAGTGAGTTTAACCCTTAAATGTTAAAAGTAGTTTATTCACTTCACAATTCATTTGCATAGACAATGCGGTTTATTCTTAATGACTTATATTCCCTTTTTTGCAGATGAAAAACTTGCATACCGTTAAATCTTCTTAATTTTATTCTGCACTTTAAACTTATTTTTATTGATTTTTTAATTTTGCTCTTTCGTCATCAATTTCTTCACTTTTTTCTCTCAACTTAAATTTATAATTGGTTAACAAATAACATTAATCGTAAGATGATTTAAAAACATGAAAACTTTTTTAAATTTGATGTTAGATTATAGATATAACTTCTAAGATCCTATCGATTAAACATTAAATGAATAAAAGTGTTAAAAATGAAGAATCAAGTTAAATCAATTTCAAATCTAAACCTAACTGCAGCAATGACCAAATCAACTATCAATGAGATAACAATTCTAGAGTTTAAAAACCCTGGGGAAAATGGAGGGAAAATGTAGAATGTGTAGTATTCATCTTCACTACACTGAGATATGTCGAATCATTCGGTCAAGGGAACTCGCACTTTGCTGTAGCTGCACGGAATGATTTAACTTTTATATAATAAAAACTTTTTGGGTTTATATTTCCCACGAATTGATTGAAATTGACGAGGAACAAGAGGAGGGAAAGGAGGGGCATTATTATTGATGAGATGAATGATGATGACGACAACTCAAATATGGATATTGTTCCATATTCTGAATCTTTTAAAGAAGTAGCTACTACTGCTATTACGGATACTACTGATATTGATGTGGACGATATTCGGATTGTTTATGAAATGATTACAAATGAATAAATTTCAACTTCCTTTGTTTACAAAAAATAAAATGAGAAAAAGTAGATGCTGCCACTATTTCTACTACTGCAACAATTACTGCATGTATACTATTTGAATTTGAATACAAACTTTAACTAATTAAAATTTTGGCATTTTTAAACCTGAATCTTTGGCTTCTTGAACTTGAACGGCTACTACTGCTATTTATTTTTTCAAATTGAAGTTATTTCGTTTATTTTATAATGTTCATATTGATGAATCGAAATAACAAAAATTAGTCAAAATTATGTTTTTATGTATTTTTTAAATTATATTATAAATTGTATTTTATATTATGTAATTTTTGTTTTGTATTATTTTAAATTATGTATTTTTTTAAGGATTTGCAATTTAAATATCGTTTCATTTCATTTTCATTCTTTTTCGAAATGAGCGATTAAAAATTGAATTTGATTTCATTTTTATTTTTCATTATTCATGTTGTTTAATTGAAATGAGCAAAAATTATCCACGGATAGTATGTGAAATTTAAAGAAAAGTTAAAATATTTTTTCATTTCATTTTTTTCTATTTCAAAATGAACGAGTGAAATTTGAATTTGTTTCGGCGTTTGCAATCAATGGTCAAACATCTATCTAAATGAGTTCTATAAAAAAAAAAGAATTTTGAAAATCGATGAAGAGTGAAGAAAGTTATTAGTGAAAGTTCTAAAATTTCTAGAAGTCTTCACTCACTCCATAGATGAATCATTTTTGCATATTTGTTTGTTATAAGCTTTATGCGTACGAAAATTTGCAGAAATACAGACCTGTTGAACCTAATTATACAGAAAACTACTAAAAAATTTGTTTGGCAATAATGTTGTTTGGCAATGACTTTACCATGTTTCTCATAGATACTTGCATGAGTATTTTCATTGTTTTCTCCTTTTTTGCCAAACTTTCATTATAAAATCCGTTACACATCAAATTAACTTAAATTCTTGTGACGCTTAAGCTCAAGTTATCACGAATGAAACAATTACTTATGTGTAACGATTAATGTCACTAAGCCATAAAAATTCAAAAAATACTACCTTAAAAGATCTTAACATTTTTTATTTAAATATTTTATCGCTAAAATGTATTTTTACCTAATATTCGTAATTTATGCTTTAGTTGATGATTGAAGTGAGAATTATACATGCGGCGAAATTTGCAGAGAAAACTGAACTTATTTCAAATTGCTTTCTATTGTTATTTCAGATAACAAATAGAATACACTTGAGAAGCTAACAATCATTTTGCGCTAAAAATTTATTTTTACATGATTGCTTTCTTCACTCTCTCTTCCTTCACTGTTTCTTTTTCATCTTCATTTCCTCAAAACATGTCGATTTTTAAGGCAATTATCTATTTTAAATCAAAAATCAAGATTTTAGAAAACTTTTTAACGCAAACTTAATGAAAAGCGTTTCAAAATTAAAGGTTATTTGCGAAGAGAAAATATTTTCATTGCTTATTTGTAAGAAAAGTAAACGAACTGAATTTTAAAGACATTATATAAAAAAAATTTAAATACTCATTTATAAAGCTTTCATTAGAAATTTCTGTCATTAATGCGGCACTTTAAAAATAAGAAATTCTTGAAAAACTCATTAATATTCATAAAGTTATGGTGCATTAAGACGTGCAAATATAATATGGGTGTAAATTCGAAATTCTGATCAATAATAATGAATAGCGAATAAATTGTAATTCATTTCTTGTTAAGCAAACATTAGTCTTCATAAAAATGCTGCTTTCAATCAATTGAATGAGATCTTATCGAAATAGCCGTGAACATTATATTTGTTCCACCAATTTTCTTAATTTTGTCGATCGATTAAGCTAATAAGCTAATAAAAGTTAGCAAATGAAGTGTCAAACTTAATTAATTTACTTCATTGCTGACTAATATAATTAGTTTCATTTTCTCTTTGTCTTAATTAACGAATCTCACGTTGCTATAAATACCTTGATTGTCACAGGACTACCAAAATCACCGCACTCGTGTTTGGCAGCGAATAAAACGAATTCAACTGTGATTGTGCAGTGCTCGCACGAGGCGAGAGAATCGATGGTCGATTTTTTCGTTTTAGAGATTTACGACACATCAAATGAGAAATTAGTGATGACGATAAAAGAGGTGAACAAACCAAATTTCGTCGTAAACGGGTTGCAATCAAACACCACGTATGTACTCGTTTTGTACTCGGTGAACGCAAACGGACGCAGTAATAACGTCGTGTTGACAGTAATCACCGAAAGTTTTGCTTCTCGATCGGATTCGCTGGAAATTTCAGGTAATTTTCTTCTCAATTACACACAGCTTTCATTTCATCGTTTTTCACATTTTGAATTTTCGCCTTTCACGACATTAAGATTTTTCGCTTTCGCTTTTCTTTTTTATCGATTTTTCATTGTTCTTATCGCTTGCAATTTGCAAAAATATATTTTCCCCACAATTTCTTAAATCTGATCATAAAGAACTCATTAGAAACGATCAATAGAGCAAAATATTCTTTTTTCAAAAAAATCAAATTCATGAAGATCTTTATTTTAATTAGGCCATAATTAAGTCTTTTATTTGCAAAGAGAAAGCTTCGAGAAATGATAATCGCTAAAGATCGCTCGTGTTTCGCTTTAATTTTCAGTACTAAAAAAGTGGTGAAAGTAATTACATTGAAATGATTTCACTATCTTCACAATTTTCTTTTTTGATTCTCGAATGAAAAATCGCATTCGCTGCGAAAATTTCTGATGAGTACGCGAAAATATTATTCGTAACAAAATCTCCAACTTAATTTTTCGCTTCAATCGCTTTACTTCGTTTTTATCATTTCTTTATAAGAAACTCCATTTCATTTATAAAAATGTGATGTTGATATTTATTTATTTACTTTTGTTTTGTCACAATTCCTTCGTAGATCTATTGTGTAGTTTAAAAAGAATGAATTTTTTTATCTAACATAACATAAAAAATTTATTGTGAAAGATGAGAAAATGTGAAGAATATAAAATAAAATCTTATGACAATCTAGAGAAAAGAAAATATTTGTTACACTTGTTCACTTACTTAAAAAGTAAAATTAAACAAAAGTTTTTTGAACCAAGTGTCCTTTTTTCGTCTTTTTTCAATACAATACTTCCTTTTACGCTAATCTAGTATATCGATCGCAATATATCAAAGTCTTGCTAGCTTTCATTCGGAAATAATTGATCTTAGGGACTGAGTATGTTGACAAATCTATTGATTATTAGAGTAAAAATGGAAAAAGTAATCGATATTAGCAGAAAGAAGGTTTTTTACTTTCATTTCATTTCGCACCTAAATCAAGCTTCTCTAGCTAAAAAGCTTTTCTTTACAATTTTAGCAATCATACTTATGAATGACTTTCGCCCTTCTTTTTAACGAAATTTACTTTTTAAGCAAAAAGATTGTAGTCAAGATAAGTTTTACAATATTTAAATTTTTATCAACATTATTTTTGTTGTTTGAATAATTTGATGCAAAATTCAAAATTAAAGAGCGAAAAAGAAAAATACAGAAAGCTGTGAACAGGAAAACTCGTGTAGAAAGGTTCATTAGCATCTCAAACAGGAAATCATTTGACCCGCAAAAAGCATTGAATTGTAATCGAAATTTTGACAAGCTTGATCGCGAAGGAAGATACTTTACTTAATTCCAAATGTTTATTTTGAATCAAAGTTGTCATGCATTAAAAATTTATAGAATATTAAGTTTTAGAATATTATATAAGTGTTGCGAATGCTTTTTGTAAATACACTTACAAGTCAAATAAATTTTTTATATTTCTACTATAGGTTGAGTTAAATTATAGTTAAGCAGCATAAAATTTAAGCCGCGAGTGACTTCGCAAAAAGCAAATATAATGGGAGAATAGTTAGAAGCATTTCGTGTTTATATTTCAAATCATTGAAAATTTTAAATTTTCATATAGTTCATTATATTATTATAAATCAACATTAATCACTTAAAATGAATTAATATACTGAAACTTTTGTAGCCTCGAGTGAATTCGTTAAAACAAATTTATTTTAGCTCTCTGCTTGCGTGAAACAAAGTAAGTTTTACATGATTCAATAAATAATATTGTCAGTTGATGCTTTTAACGCTAGCTTTGCCATTGAGACAATAAAATGAAATTTTCATCAATGCATGTAATGCACGCAGTGAAAAGCATCAAGTAAAGAAGCTTTGCGCTCTCATGAGCGATCACATAAAACCCATGTACGAAAGAAACGACGACTACCAATCCATTGCACTTCCTGCAGTGGCTGTTCATCCTATAAATAAAGCTTATACAGTAAAACATCCCCCCCTAATCACCTCCATTAATGGGCACAAAAATAAAGTACCGAACAAAATTAACTAAATTAACAATATCCTCTACTGAACGGCCATCTCTCTATAACGACCAGATTTTTTWAAAAACGTCGATGGCTACTGTCCACTGTTTCATTKTAGTTATGTCCGGTCGTCAGTTTTTACTTATTCATTATTTACGTATTGATTATAAAAATAATTTTCAAAAGTTTCAAGCCTACTTGTGAATTATGAAAAATTTATCATCTTAATATGATTACTAAAATCTCTTTACATATTTTGCCGCTTCAATACAACCACAAATGGATTTAAATTTTTTATTTTTTACAAATTTTGCTTCTATCAGCGCAAGTTTCAAAAATTTCAAATTAATGAACGGAATCAATAATTGAATCTAACTGGTGATTATATTTCTAGCAATAAGCATTTTAATAGCCATAAAACATTTATTCAAAAAATGTAATAAACTTTTTTCACGCACTAGCTTTTGCTCATTTTCGGAGCGCAATTAATACCAACCTTAGTGTTCACTTGAGCTTTTTATGGTCACCTCAATCTTTTCTCCGTATAAAGACTCCCAAATGATTGCAAGCTTTTTTCGCTGAACGTTGATATACTTTTTCATACATTTACGCACACATTCTGAATGTTTATTCCTTTATAACAAATATTTATGCGAAGAATTTGCTTTTGGAAAATGCGCTTTTTTGTCATTTAAATGGCAAAAAGCAGCAAAGTAATGCGCATTACTTAATTTACTTTCGCATGTTTCGAATTCTAAACATTTTTCGTTCGATAATTTATCGAAAACTCTACGCAGTAAATAAAATAAAATCATTTGTTAACATGCGAAATGTTTTTTTCCTCAATAAGTGTCATTCTTTATAAGCTCATGAATATTTTAAAAGAATTTAAAAACGAAAACACTTTAATATAAAATTTAAAAATGTGAAATTTTTCGCTAACAAAATCGCTGAACACGCCGAACTCGGAATATTTAATTAGAGTCAGGTTCCGAAAAGACTGCATAAAAACTCGAGCTTTTGAAATGCAAATAACTAATAAAAAGCGTCAAAGGAAAGTAACTTCCAAAACTTCATCTTTCAAAGAAACAATAAAAAAGATTTTTTTATCGCGTTTGAACATTTCTTCTCCAGACAAAAACAAATCGACGTCGATTCATCCATTTTTCAGCGCGTTCACAATGATTCTTGTAACCTCAACTTTTATTTTGACGTTGCTTGTGGTAATAATTTGCAAAATAACATATCACTCGCGAAGTTCGCGTCGAAAAAGACGGCTGCAGATTAAACGAAATGAGTACGGAATTCAACGCAATACTTCTGAAAGGAAAAAAATGTGAGTAAATCTCATTCATTTTGCATCTCGATTTCGCTTGATTGTGTGTTTGAATTAGAGAAAAGGAAGCAAACAAAATATTTTATTCAATTTTCGCATTTATTTATTTTGTTGCAGCGATGATTTATCAAACAGCAATCGTTCCGAGGTTAAAACGCCTGATATAATTCCGTTAAGCGTAGACATTCCTGGTAAGTAAAATAAATGATTATTCCACTCCCAATTGTTTCTCGTTTGCTCTGCTAATGTTTTTTTTCGCAACGAATGAGTGAATCCAGACAAAATAAATTAACCAAACAACCATAGCAATAGAAGTAATAGCTTTACATTCAATTAACACCAGATCAGAAAAAACTTTCATCGTCGAATTTCAACTGTTTTCATTAGAACAGATTCCATTTTTATGAAATATTTTTTACAATTTAACTTGCTTATAATCTCTTTATTTTATCTTAAAAATCTTAGGTTTGGACGCAAAAAAGTTTCTAAATGGTCCGATTATAGGTGATAAGGTGATCACGATTCCAAATGGTTTCCTGAATTTAACCGACCCATTTCAGATGAATGAACCATCCTCATCGAGCTCGTCGTTCACGCAAACAGCGACAGTAATTATGAAGAGACAAAAATGTTTCAGAGTGTAATTAATAATTTTCTTAGGTTAAGGAAGAGAAAATTGCTCAAAATTACCGCTCAACTCCTGTTTAATTAATTGAATATATTTTGTATGTCCTAGTAATATTATTGCTTTCTTTTGAATTTTTACATTTTTTTAACATCACTAATCTAGTGTAACAAATAAAACAAGTTTTAAGCGAAAAATTATTTGATTTATTGAATTATAAATTTATCGCTTTAACTTAATTTCATTTAAGTCACTCAAGTTAACTTCGTCAGTGAGATTATTTTTACTTATTTTTTCTTTTTGCTATTTCAATTTTAATCAAAAAGTGTGCAAAATAGAATTTAAAAAATAAAATTTTAATCATCTTTTCTTTGCATAAAAAATTTATGCCTTGAAATTAATTTCAAGCTTAACCATTAAATTAGACAAATTTCTTTTTCTTTGCAAAAAAGTTTTCTACGTACTTCAAGATTGAATTTTAAATCCGTAATTTAGCTTTGTGTATTAAAAAAAAATTTCTCAAACTGTTCAGCGAAACAGAAGTGTAAAATTTTCTTAAAATTTTTATTTTGAAATCACTGTTATCGTCTGACTTTGAAACATTCATAAAGTAATAAAACTCAAATGTAAATTGTCACAGAGAAAATGCTTATCACGCTATGATAAGCGCAGATAAAAGCATCATTAATTACATTATGCATCATGATCATATGAGTTTGATATCATTCGCTTTTAAAATAAGAATTTTTTGAGTTTCAAAAAAGTTTCCAGCTGGTTTCAAATTTTTGAAAAGCAAAAATTTGTAGCAATCGTTGAAAGAGTTTGTTTTCAGACAGTTTTGTTTCATTACGTTTATTGCACGCATAAAATATAAATTATTTAAGAAAAAACTTATCTAAACGCATAAGAATAAATTAGTTTTTGACAATCTTTTTCATCGTATCTGAAATGGAAAATTTGGTTACTGGCACGACTTGCACAAAAACGTTTACATATTGCAAAATGATAGCATTTATCAATGCAATAGCTAAATACGAGTTAAAATTCATTTGCTAACTACACTAGCTGAAAGTATTTACTGTTGTAAAGCATTTGTAGCGAGACTCTTCCACTCTTACTGATGCTCGTATGTAGTCGCTAACAGTTTGTTTGTAATGTTGTTTGATCTGTAAATAAAGTAATTGGTTTTATGCAAGTAGTCAAGTGAATATCGTGTATTCCGTTCGTGCACCATAATCTCGGTTGATCGGCTACATTTTTGGACAAGGTACATGAATACCGCTGCATTAAAATTTTTAATCGTAAATCGATTATCGTAAATGTAAGAAATATTAAAATCTAAAACTTTTTTGCTCATTATTTCTCTTCTTTTGTGCAAAATATCGATGTTTCGTAAATGTGAACACTTTTCCTCTGCTTTCATTTCAAAGCGCTAATTCATAACAAACATTTTTCAATTAATTAAAGGTTCTAAAACTAAAACAAAATAAATGAGTTTTGCAAGTAATTAGTGAGTAGAAATTAGATTTTTCTACATTTTTTATTTATTATCATTGATTACATTTTTTTCTCATTTTTCATCCTCGCTCATCATTAATTTTAAGTTTAAAAATAGATTTTCATCTTTTTTAGTTACTATGAAAGTTATTGCAACTTAAAGTTATTGAGTTTAATCATCAACAATTTCTATTTTATTATTAAAAATTCAGTTTCTTGTTGCCTTTTAACACTAATATTCTGTATATTGCCTTTATTTTGCATAATAAAAATTAATTTTTTAGAAATTATTGAACATAAAAAGCTCAATTGAAACAATTTATTTGGTCGAAATTTAGGAAACGGATCGTTTTCAGAATTGATCAAAAGTGCCTTTCAGGAGAAAATTCGATGTGTAGAACTCATTTTTAAAGGTTTAAGGTGTCGAAAATAAAACATTCTCGAGATATAAACCAAAGGTCTAAAAATTCATATTTGCGTTTTTTTAGTCTGTTCTCGTTAAAAAATATTTTTAACATTCAAAAATACTTAAATAGAAGTTAATCAACCCATAAAATCTATTTTCTAGGGTTTAAATATCGGAAAAGAATTGTTCTTAAGATATAACGCGAATTTCTAAATTTTAAAACTGTGAATTTTTGCTCAATGCTTAAAATTAAAGTTATAACGCTTCGAGTTTTTTGCATCAATGTTCAAAAAATTAATAAAATAAAATGACTTAAGCAGAGACGATTAGAAAGAATGAAACTAATAAAAACCTAACGCGGTTTCTCTCTGTTCGAATACATCAGAACAAGAAAACTAACTAAATTTTTTGGTCAGATTCCGATTTCAATCATGTTTAGTATTTAGATAGAGCTTCATGAGTGCATTAAGAATTAAATGCTCTTTTATATGTGCATGTTTTGTACTTGAAGGAATTTTTTCCGCTTTTATCTTTAACATTAAGTATATAGAAAAAATTGGCAATTTTTAAATTTTAGAAATTCGCACTTTATCTTAAGAATGGTTCATTTTCGACACTTTTATCTTTCGAAAAAAGATTTTATTTGTAAATTTACCTCTTCCTAGGAACCTTTTAACTTTTAAAAATTTTTTTGCAATATTATATTATTTTGATACGATTTATATTTTTATATTGAGTGTTAACCTGTATTTTACGTAAATTTCTTATATGATTTTTACTAAAATAAGTTTCTTTCATCAGTTTTAACAGGAAAACAAGTTCTAACTTTTCTTGTAAGTTAGCGTTCTTCATATTGACTTGTCTTTGTATTTTTTGTCGTTAACTGAAGAAAAATCGAAAAAAAACTTGTGTGATAAGTTAATCATAATATTAGACCAAAAAATGAAAATATGAATTTTTAGAACTTTGGCCTCTATCTCGAAAATGGTTCATTTTTAGCGTAATAAACATTGATAAGAATTGATTCAAAAATGTACTCTACGCATCGGATTGCCTCTGGTAAGGTACTTTTTGATCAATTTCGAAGATGACTTGTTTCCTATAGTTCGACCATTTATTTGATAAATTTTTATCTAGAAATGAGGTTTTCTAACTAAATTTAAAATAGTTCAAAGTAACAAGAAAAATGTTTGGCATTATTCGACAATCGTTTTGAATAAATCAAATACCTAAACATATTCTATCAATGTTATAATGCGGTCAAAGTGTTAAGTGAAATTATTGCGTCTGATTTTGTTGCTTAGAAAAATGAAATAAAATTATTATCAAATAAAAAGAAAATTTCCCTTAAGTCATTTTAAATTCAATAAAATGCGCATAATTCATACACATGAAATGTTTTAATTTTGTCCCTTTGCTTATTTTTTTTTTTTAAAGAGAGATAGCTGAAAATGTTTTTTTAAGTTGCTTGAATAGAAAAAAAAAATTAAGTTACTGGATTTAAAGTCAAAAAATCGTTAAACAAATAATCGGACGTCGAAATCTGTTCTATATCACGTTTTTTTCAGTTCATTAAATTTTACTTAACTCTTATTATTTTTTCTCTTTCTTGTTATTTAATCCAATTTGTTAAATAAAGCAATTTTCGTAATTTGCATACACTATACAAATGAGTTTTTTCTTTCTATTCTTTTTGTAACATTCTTAAACTGTTCAAACAATGTTTGTAAAAACAGAAAGCATCAGAAATTTGCATATCAAAGTAACTTCATTTGTCAAATGTTGAAAAAACTCATTTACTTCACAATAATGAGTTTGAGTGAACAACAAAGAATAGTGAAGATTATGTTTAGTTTATGTTTAAAACAAAAGAAAATGTGCAAATGTTTTTCTGCAATTTTAATCAAGTTTTGTTAAGAGTTTTACATACAAATTGTGAATAAAAAATGATTTGCAAGTAATTTTTTGAGGAAATAATTACAAAAGATATCACTAGTAGTAATTTAACTTTATAAAATATGTTTTATTAAGATAAAATGAAATAATTTCGTTTGAAAAATATGAAAGACTTTAATTTAGGCAATATGATTATATTTTGTATCTTAAAAACTGCTATAATTATGAACCGAAGCGCTTTATTTTTTATTAGAATCGAAATATCTTCCAGAATAAGCGCAACACGCTATTCATTTAATTTCTCGTGAACTACAATGAATAGGATAAATCCTACAATATAGGATAATAGAATAACAATGATATCTTTTGTTATAACTTTAAATTATATACACATATTGATAACACTTAGCAGACAACATCTTCAATTAATGACTCACCACGTACAATTAAGTTTTATAACTTTAAATAAAATTCATAAAACAAAGATTAATTTTTCAGTCGAAATTGTTCAATTTCATATTTTACTGAGTCAGTTAAGGTTTAGAATCTCTTTATCTTATTTTTGTACAACTTAACTTTAATACTTTCCCAAAATTTAAGTGTTAATGTCAAGTGTATAAGGGCCAATCAATACCTTCTATGGTTAATCTGATTGGATCGAAAGCAATAATTTTGATTCTGTTCATAAGCCTCTATCAAAAAAATGTTAAAATGCGATAGAACCGTGCCCTATCTTGTCCGAACCAAGAAATATCGATGCAATATTTTGTGTCAAACTAGAAAAAAAATCGTCCAAAGATCTGCTATAAGCTTTTCATGTAATATTTTGATATAAAAATACTCGCCCAACAATGCTTCAGCTTGATAAAGCATACCAGACATTTGATCGTTCTTGGTAAGCAGAATTTTCAAAATGACAATTAATGTCATTTCTAATAGAGCAATTGTTGTCAGTTCTAATAGAGCATTAAGGCCAAAATTTAAGTTTAAATCATGAACAAAATAATTATTTTTCTAAAATCTAATCAATTTATCTTTAAATGACAAAATTTTTGGAAAAATTTTTAAAAATTGTTTTTTCGCGCTTCAACTATCTTTTTATGACTTTTTTGAGTTTAAATTATATGAAATAATTACTCTTAACAACATTTTCTAACGGTTTTGTAATAAATCTGACTATTTTTACAAAAAGTTCTGATGAAAACCAATTTTTAAAAGTTACAATTTTCTGGCAGATTGGATAATTTTTGAGAAATCAAGTGCAAAACGAGGGTCACTAAGTTCAAGTGAATCACTTTCCTTAGTTCTGAAGAAGGAGAGATTGGTCTCCTCAACTTAATCTTTGCTTGTTAAGCAAAAAACTTTGCCTTAATGGAAATTACTTATTTTATAAATTTAAAATAAGGCAAAAATATGAAAGGTGTATTTATTGAAAAAAAATAATTAAAGTAATAAGATTTGACTAGAATCAAAAGAAAACTTGAAAAACTTTTAATTTTTCCATTACTGAGAAAATCAAAAACAAAAAGCGGCGATGTGGCTTTGACGAATATTTTCGTTTCTAACGATCTAAACAAAAAAGTGAAATGCAATAAAAAGTCATTTTGCAGAAATGCATTAACGGTTTGAAAAGCTGAATCCAAAAACTTTCATTAATTTCGCTCACGAGGAAAAATTTTCATGCCTTTAAATATCATACTTTATGCATTGAAAAACTCAAAAAAGTAAATAGGAAAATGAAAGCGCTTAAAAGCACGTTTCACTTTGCTGCGTATTTTTGCTTCTTTGCTTTTATTATATTTTTGCATCAAAGATTAAGTGGCTTTGCTTATTTTGAAGCAGATTTATTTTCTGAAATAATGAATTAAGATTGTAATCTTTTCAATTTAATAACTTTAAGAGAAATTATTTTCATTATAAAAACAAAGTCTTATAGACTTTCTCACAAAAATCGATATTTTTGTTCGTAAAATTGCAAAAGTGCAGCAACAAACTAATTATTATGAAAGAAATAAAACAAGCATAGCATAATGAGCTTGAATAATTACTTGAAAACGACTATTTTAACATTTTTAATGAGAGGAAATTTAAATGAATGAAATTAAAATCAAAGTAAAGTAACCATAAAAATGAAACAATTTGTAATTTTGTATATTGACTGTTTCACTAAAAGATAACATTTATTTAGAATGTGATATGGTTCGTTATGAAACTCAAATTTGACAGTTTGAGACTTATTTTGATGGTGAAGTTGATATTATATTTAATGTTTGAATGATAACGGAAATACACGCTGCGACGTAACGTGAATTCAAGCAGAAGATAGTTTCTTCAGATTGTAGAACGAAAATTACTTGCTGCAGATCATTTCTTTCGCTTTCACTGTATAATCATAAGCCATAAAAAGAAAGCTTAATGGAATTCATAAATTTTCGCTGACTTTGTCTGGTTTAATAATAAGAAAATTCACTTTAAACAAAGATTTTTCACTCATTAAAACTTTTTTTATAATTTAAATATTTAATTCAATACAAAGTTAACTTTTTTAAGTTCATTAATTCAAAAATTTTGAATTCAGATTGCCCTTTTTATCTTTTCTGATAATTCTTATGACATCTTATTTCTAAACAAGAGAGAATTATTTCGATTATATTGAAGTTTTTTTACGGTTAAAAATTTGCGCATGATAATTCTAGAATTTGAAAATTTCATTTCAATTGTTATTTTCATTGTGTTAAGGGTATTCAGTTAAAATGATTTTTCTCCTCAAAATTCGATCAATAAAAAACCGTTCATTTTGCTTTCACAAATTAATAAAAATAAGCATTTATCAATAAAAAGTAATCACAAAAAAATTTTATAACAGTTGTAGATTTGACGTTTGAAGCAATTCATTTTTCTTTCTTTAACAACATAAAAATTGTTCAACACATTTACACACAAATCTTGAATTTTGTTTATTTTTGTTCATAAAATGATTGTAAATCGTTTGCTTTCAGTGATAAAAAAAGTTTCAGTACTGAAACACTTTAAAGCATTTTTAACAGACAAACATTCTCCTCATTTCTCCAAAAGAAAAGAAATAACATGAAAATCCTAAAAATTTTAACTTAAATTTCGCATTAATCCTCAGAAACTGTTTCTATTCAAACAGATATAATTTATTATTTCAAATTTATTTACAACTGATGTTCAATTTTATTTATTTGATAATTATTGTTTCAATCAATGGATAACATGTTTAAATTATTTTCTAATTTATACAAGGAATTCAAGGAAATTTAAGTTTTCAGTTAAAAGAATTTGCATGTATTTTTCTGTTTAATAACATTTATTAAAGAATATATTGAGAAAAATATAAAAAATAAACAAAAAAGCTTTTAAGCGTTTATAATTCTATGCTTTTCATGTTTGTCTCGTTGCTAAGTCGATTTTACAATTGTTTTAAGTACAGTTTAAGTATTAAAAAATGGAAAGAGAATACACATTTTCTTACTTTTTAAATATTTAAATAGAAATTTTAATATTATTTTTCTTATTTTCTTGGTGAATAATGTGTTTTAAGTGATTTAGGCGAAATGAATAATGAAAAAGGAAACATTGAAATCAAAATTAAAGAATGAAACCAAATAGAATCAAAAGAAAATTTATTTGTTATCTTTTGTTTCCTTTATGTTACAAACATTGTAACATTTTAATGAATAATTTGTTATAATAAAACGAATGTAATTTCGTTTGACATCTTAATGCATACTCACTGATTCTCTGAATATTTTTGAATGATGGAAAAACACATTGCTACATAATGATTATCACGAAATACATATTTTGTTCAGATTACATAAGGAAAATTACTTTTTGCCAATTTATTTTATTTCTATTACTTTTACACTATAATCATAAGCGATAAAAGTTAGCTTAATGGAGTTCATAAATTTTTGGTGACTTTTCAAATAACAAATTGATTCGCAATGAGTGATTAAAAATGCAGCTACCCTTAATTTTGCTAGTTTTTTTATAAATTGGTTGGTTTTGTGTTTTCAATTGAAAAAAAAATCTGCAGAAGAAAAATTTTGACAACGTAAACATTTGCCAGATAAAAAGCCTGTTTTCAATTTTAATACAAAAAGATGCAAATTTAAGAAAATTAAATATAATAGAAGTGTAAAGCATAATTTAATCCAATTGTTTTGAATAAAAGATCATTTTTATATTTTAGAATTTCTTTTAAAACAATAAATAGTTGACATTGATTAAACACAAAGGATTTGTTAGCCTGAGTCCTTTGGGTTTAGGCTCACGAATTTTACTCGTTTTTATATATAATAATCTATTTGAAAAATAAATAAAAAATGTTTATTTAAATTTGTAAGTATGGCCCTAGTTCATGCTCCGAGAGTGATTGATTTTCAACAAATACCTTTGTATGAAGTCTATTTTCACAAGGTTTGATTCAAAGCGAAATAAATAGACGATTGAATTCGAAACTTTTATTTTGAGAAGATATATTTTCAAGATAAGCGAGTGATATAATTTAAAGATAAACTTTCAAATAATTAATATATTAAATTGAATTAATAAAAATATACTTAATTATCTGTATTAACGTCAATAACACTTGCATCGTTTCATGTGAAACTGCATAAGAGATTAAAGTCATTCATAATTAAGAATGCAAATACAGAGCTGCTTAATTTATTATTTAATTTTTATTTTCATATTTTCAGTCTCAAAAAGAAAATTACTCTTTTTATCTATTTAGTTATATATGATAAGCAAGCGCACGTTTCTACATAGCTTAGAACTTAGACCTATACCACTTAGCGTCTTAGAAAAAAATTCATTTCATTTTAACTTATTTCGATTCAGTACAATTTAATTAAGATTTGTGCTACCATTAGCGATTAAAAGTTTTAAATCAGCAATATTTTGTTTATTTATTTATTATGCTACACATTTAACCAGATTTAAATTACAAATTAGTGAAATGAATAATTTTCATTGCAAATTTTCAATAAAAAAGGAAAAAATTATTTTTATGGTTTTATCTTTTCGACTAGCGAAAAGAATCTAAAGTTTTTGATAAACGAGACATACATACAACTAAAATCACATAAAGTAAGCTTAAGAAAAACTTTTCTTTTCATGTCTTCTACAGTAGTAATGAAATAAATTACATTCTCTTTTCTCATGTTTCCTGTAAAGAAAACTTTGATTTTAAAGTTGAAGCTTTTATCTTACACTTTTACAACTTTTTAGCATAGAAAGTGACAACAAAGAAGAAATTTTTGAATTTTAAAAAGGCAACTCACTCGAATGGTAAAAGAGTTTTTCTTGCAAAAGTTTGATAATAAACACTAAATTTAGAACTAGCATTAACTTAGATTCGAATTTGATAACAAAGAAATTTCGACAAGCTTTCAGAATAAAGTTCATGAAAAAGTTTAAGAAAAAGTTAATTTGATCAAAATCAGTGAAATTATTCGTCAGTTACATTAAAAACAAAACTTTCACCAAAAACTTAATTATAAAGTTCGCATGTGAATAAAACTTCACACGAATATAATGTGGATAAAAGGACTATTAATCTTTTACATTGCTTTTGAATTTTTGCTATTGCAAACTTTTTTAAAAAAGCTCTGTACCATTCAAATGGATTTTGTGTTAGTCTTATTTGCAATAAAGATTTTAGCTTCTGAGAATAGAAAAGTTTTACCTCACTGTCAAGTTTTAATTAATTCTATTTTACAATTAATTAAGTATTTAAACTTAAATTTTTTAGAATGAAATATTGTTTAAAAAAGATTTCCTTGTACCAATTCTAAAATTTTTTTTCATTTAATGATCACAGTAATTTGTATTTATAAATTAATTGACTCACAACATTGTAAATTTTTCAAGCAATATCATATTTGCCTTCTAATCTAAATCTAGAACTGCTTTAGATGATCACAAATACCAAAAAGCTGTTTGAATTTTAAAATTATTTAATTTATTTAAAATTGACCTCTTTGAAAAGTAAATAATTAAAAATTCAGCACTTAACATATGGTTAAAAGCTTGTTTTTTTCAAGTTTCAAAAATAAGTATAAAAATCGTTCGATGGGTGTTTTTAAAATTAGGTTGTGATATTGTCGCGCAGAGTTTTTTATTTTTTCGAGAAGTAAACGTCGCCCATTCAATGGTCAACATAAGTAAATTCCCTATCACAGATAACTACACATAAATATATCCGCGGAGCTTTAAAAATGATGCATTGTGGTTGGCACTGTGCTGTTTTGTGTGCTTTTATATTTGTCGTCTACCTTTGTATGGTTACTCTGGCCTTCGACAGGAGCAATCAGCCCCTTTCAGCTCATTTCTGCGCGAGAATATTTTTGTCAAAAAATGAAGAATTTCGGCAGATTTTACATTATCTACTTAACATATCTAATAAACAATGCTGGATTGGAAAAAATAGTGTCGACATAAGTTCTTTTCAGATTCAATGCTTGTGATGTTATTTTAATAATTAAATGAGTATTAATATGAAAATATTAAAAAATACAGTGTGGACGATAACTTTAGTAGAATAGTTAACTATAGAGTCTAGCATCTCGTGTGAAATTGTGGTGTCGCGTATAGACATTGTTTGGCATCTCTTTATCACAAAAAGCTACGGCAAGGTACCTGTACGCTTTTTCCGCGGCAATATATATTGTATTCAATATAATTGTTAATATAAACAACGGCAACAATTTTCTCCTTCAAATGTATGTTTATTATATTTGTGTTTACAATATAAAACATTATTTATCATTATAAGTATTAAATAAACACGTACATACCTTATATCCTCAGATTATATGCCATGGCAATACAGTGTGAGGTTCTGCCACCCTTCGCTAACCTTTATTTTCTATTAGACAAAGGCCAGTGGCGGAAAGTGCTTTTTTATTTTCAAGCAAATTGAAATCCACTCGAGATTTAATGCCACGGCTTATAATCTGAGGATATACGGGAATATGCAAAGTCGATTCAAATGAGAAAACTAATTACACAGATTCTCAGCTTTCTTGCAAAGCATATAATTTTGAAGTTTCTGCTGCTTTTATTGCAAAAGCGTTACATTGAAAGAAAACCGAATGCCTCTAATCTGCTTTTTATTGCTGTAAATTGTATTTAAAATAACTATCTACTCAGATTGCATATGAGCGATATTCAATGGATATCGTATAATCAATTCATTCGTATTCATTTATTCATCGTAAAACGAATATAACTTGTCAAGCTATCAATGATTAACTTGCTACCTCTGCCTTAAAATAGAAACAATAGAAATAAATCATGTCTAAAGTAAACTTGCACAAAGTATAAGTGAGGTCTCGCGCGTGCAGTGGTGATCATTTCGAGATCAGGTGAATCGCAAACTCAGCCGCTTCTTTCAATCT
>NCKU01001761.1:0-23139 GCA_003675995.1 Dinothrombium tinctorium
TATTTTAACGTTTGTTAAAATTATATCAGTGTGCTAATCCAGAAAAATATATTAAGTGATATCGAAAGTGAATTCATTTTTAACTTGAAAATTTTTGAATAAATCAAGTGAAATATAAAATAAAATTTCAACAAATTTGTTATTAAACTTTAGGTTGATAATTTTTTAAAATTTTATTGAAGGAATCGAATTAAGCGCAGTAATATTCAGTCAGATGGAAAGCAAAATAAAAGAGTATCGGATAAAATGCTTTAACACGCAAATGGATCAAAACTTTAGCAAAAGTATTTAGAGCACTTTTGAATTAATTGAACTGACAATTAAAGTGCAAAAGAGGTTGAAGAACTCACAACTTGCGAATGGTGCTGAGAACATTAAATATATAAAAAGTGAATGGTGCGAACACTCAATAAGAATGAAATTATTTGTCAAGAGAGTATGAAGAAAATAAAAATTATGAAGCAAAGATGAATTCTGAAATGAGATTTATGAAGCATAATTTAATTAAAAGTAAAAAAGTAGTCAAAATTAAAGTTAGAAATAAACGAAAGAAACGATCGAAATTAGTGAACGAACAACAAAACTATTGATGTGAACGCGGAGTGAAAGGCGGGAAAAGAAACGAGCGGTTGTTAAAAATGGATTCGAACCTCAAACAACGCATTATTTCGCGACTTGAAAACACACTTTTCGATCAAAAAGCGAGCGTAAGTCTTATTTTGTTTGTTTTAATACTTCATCTCGCAAATACTCTCGATTTAGATTCAATTTCGCGAATTAATCGATGAATTTAAGCTCAAGCCTCAAATTATTAATGAGTGAGTTTTTACGCCTTACGTTTCATCACCTTTCTTTCACTGATTTTTTTCAGCATTTTAATTGAATTTTTGGAAGAAAGTCGCTCTAAAAATGTACCATTTAAAGCGTCTTATGTTTTATCTGGTTTTAAGAATGACAACAATGATGAAGTTAAAGTATGTTACAATATGTATGAAATTGTTTGAATTTTAATTGTTTATCATTTTTAAATTGAAGATTCTTAAAATTCATTATGCTTTACTTTCAGTTGCTTAGATTTATGGTCGTAGAAGACGACGAATTAGAAGAACGAATCCAATATTTTACCGATTTAGTTGGTTGTCAAGTGATTTCTATTTCACCAAAAGTTGATTGTGACGTAGAAATAGCTAAAGAAGCTGATTTCCCTCAGCTTGAATCGCTTTGTATAACTGATGAGGAGCAACTTTACAATAAGCAGAAGTACGAATAGAAAACAATTATAATGATATTCATTGAAATATTTAAAAAATTTTTATTTTGATAAATCACTGACACAAGTAATTTTTGAAAGTTTATGAGGCTTCTGATTTAGGAGCTTGCTGATTGATTTTTATCCTTTGTTGATCGCTGATTTTACATGATGCTATAGTTTTTCAACTTTCATTTAAAACAAATATTGAAGCGTTTTCACTCTATTTTGAATTAATTTAAAAAATTACTTATTGTCAAAACAATCATTAATCAGATATGGTGTAAATTTTAGGAAGGCGTTTGTTACAACTTTTTCATCTTTTTCAAAGGTTGACCGCAATTAACAATAAGGCGATCACTATTCGAAAGAAACGATTACAGTTTCTGCAAAATGATGGCCACAATTCCGCTTCACAAAGTAGCAGCTTTACGGCGATAAAAGAAACTAGCTCCTCACAATCTGAACCGAAGAATGTTTGCAGCTTAAAAAAATCTGCTCAAAAGCCGAAGAAAGAAAAACTTATAAAACAAATGTTCTCAAAAGTAGAAAAACAAGTAAATGAAGAAACGACTACTTTGGATTCATCCGACTCTAGTTTGGGTAATAGTATTATTGACAGTGATATTGCTCAAAATAACGATGGCAAAGCTTTGAAAAGTGAAGAGACGATTGCTTTGGAAATCAACGATCTTGAAAATTCAGACAAAAGAAAGCGTCGACAATCACTTAGTGAAGAAAATGACCAAGAGGAAGAAGAAATAATTAAAAAACCACAAAAGAAGTCTAAAGCGCAAAAAAAGAGAAAACGCATTCGTGTCATGGCAGACAGTGATTCTGAGGATGAAGATAATGAACAAAGCGAGGAAGAGAAAGAAGTGCATTCACCTAAAAAGAAAAAGAAGTCAAGTGGTATCGCTAATGAGATTAAAGATTGCGAAATTGTAAAGACCGAATTGATTACTGAGGATATCGAAGATGAAGATGGTTATTTGGTTACACGAACTGTGAAGAAAATTGTTAAAGATGAAAGCAAAAAATCAAGCGAAAACACGGCCGAATATAAAAACAAGCAGAAAACTAAGCAAATATTTGAAAAGAAAGATGAAAAAGAGAAAAAACAACGACCAAAACTGAAGCAGATATCAGAAGAAAATGAAGTTAAAGAAGAGGCGAAAAAGCCCAAGAATAAAGCGTTAAAAAATGGTCAAACAGCGATTACCAGTTTCTTTAAGCCCTCATTTAAAGTATGAATAGACAATACAAATTATCACATATAATGTCATTATACTTGGAATTTATATTTTAACTTACATTAAAGCTGAACGATAAATTAGAAGCATAATCAAATTATTATTAAAAAGTTTCTTTCCTTTTGTAAACGCTCCTACTATCGATCGCCTTAAAATTAATTATTGCGAAAGACTGAAAATTGAGTAAGATAGATGCCGTTTGCTTGATAAATGCACTTATGATAGATGATTTCTTGTGATTTCTTTTAGTTTCAAAGTTTGTTCCAGACTTTCAATTTTCTCTTCACATTTTTGCTTGCATCGCTGCGACAATTTCTGTACTCTTTTGACGAATCGTTCTTTAAATTCTGTAAAAGGCGTTCAATTTGATGAAATCAGCGAGTGTTAAAATGATTTATTACTTGTTTTAGTTGCTCCTATTAGTTTAAAATGAAATTTTTGTGATAAATTTTCAAACTCATCTTCTAAAAGATGCTGATTAGAGATGTGGTCGATTCGACCTGTTTTTTCAATTCAATACTAAATTAACTCAATGGATTATTTGCGAAAAGTTTACCTTCTTTCACAGTCCATGAATAAAGGTACGCACCACGATCTGTTGTATTGTCTACAAATGCATATTGATAGTAGCCGTTATTCTTATTCACAGCTCGACTACGAAAAACCATTAAGTTGAAAATCGATCGATTACACGATCCAGATTTATCTCCTTCGCTTTTATCTATCGCAAAAATAATTCATTCTAAGAAAAGGAAAATTTATTTCAATGAATTTTTACCTCGTTTCAATTCGGGACAAGATGGACAGCATTGGCCTTCCAGCCGCTTGGGTTTATTACAAGGCAGCCTGTAAGCTGGTATGCAATCAATTCTTGCGCATTGAATGTTACCGCTAACGCATTTACAATTTACACAATCCATCGGACCAAAAGGACCCATTATTGGATGCCATGTAGCTCCGTTTGCGAATACTCGATTTCCTGATTTGCATTTATTCGCATTTTTTGGATCGCTTGCATCCCAATTTTCAGCATTCAAAAATGTGATCAATGGATTTTCATTTTTGTTGTCATCTCCAATCAATTGATCATTAGCAGGTATAGACTCTTTAAGTGGTGAAAGAAATAGAGCTATAAATAATGCAGTAAGCGCCGAATAAAATTCAGCGATATATTGAGAATAAGACATTCGGTCATTCATCTTTATAGGAGTCAAACTATAGTTCAGTGGTTTAGATAACAGACGAAAGAAAAAAGAATCGGAAAGAAGCGACTTATTTTCTTCATCAAAAGTATGATTCACTTAAAATATGATACAATGCTAAATGATAATGCCATTCTTTTGAATGATGACCATTTTTCAGCGAACTTTTGAAATGCTAAACACACTTTCGAAGTTGAAGCAATCGGCAAAGTGCTTAATTTAAAAAATTATCCCATAATTCACGGTCCTTTTTTAAATAAACTATAGGCATAGAAATTGTTTCATAAATTCAGAAATAGGTTTATACATTGCAAATATTATTTTGTGAGCGTGAACAAAAATAACGAGCGTTGAATTCTTATAGATTCGCGATAACAAAAGAACTTCTTTCACTTTCTTCGCTCTTTCTTCATTCGACGGCTTTCATTTACTTGTTTCAATCCGATCTTCACTACTGTCAATGTGTTCTCATACGTCACGTGTCTGCATCGCAAATTAATCTAATGCAAAGATTTTCTTGTTTCGTCGCTGTTTTTTGTCTTTCGCTTTCGAGAATCGATTTGTTGCTTGTAAATTGATAAAAGGCAAACTAATTAAATCTCAAAAGCAACGAACTTTTTCGGATCGTTTTACTTCGCGCAAAATTCAATAAAAAGCTTTCTTAAACATGTTTGGCGTTTCAATAATTCGTTAAAATAAAGAAATAAAGCAAAAATTAAGTCTTATATCGAATTTTAAGCATCTGTTGTTCAAGACGAAATCGATTAAAACTACTTTCGTGGCAAAGATCGGTTAGAAGTTATTTCAAATTATTTGAATCAAGAGTAAGGCAAATGTAACAAGGATTTACATGAGCAATTGATTCAAAAAAATTTTAAATTTTAATTTAACTAAGTGAAAACGAGTATGTAGAACTTTAATGTAAAACTTTTTGCTCGTAAAAACAAAGCTGAAATGGAAATAGCGGAAAAGATTGAAGACCGCAGTTACTGCTCATTGAGTTAATATTAACGCGCATTATATATCGACATCATTATAGTGCCGCCGAAAATCAAATTCAGGAAATTATGTAACAAAGATGAGTTCAGAAAAACTTTGCTCAAACCTTTGCAAGATTTCTTCAAAAGGCAACAATCTTCTGTTTTGCTTTTGTAATCATTTATTTGTGCGCATTTCTCGAGTGAACACGTCTTCAAACGACATAAAACGATTCCTGTCTTGTTCAAAATTATAATTATGCAATCGAGGTTCAATTTACCTTGCAAATGCATTGAACACATTGATTTGTCTGCGCTTGATACTTGGAGGAATCCGATGCAAACACTTGGCCATCTTTGTAAATTTTGCCATCGTGAATGCAAGAATAATTCAGATTGTTCTCGGGAGCAGCAACATTTGTCGAATCGCTCACTTTTGACTTCGCATTCATTCTCTTTTCTAGCATCTCCTCTGTTTAAACGAAACCATTAGTTTTCTATAGTATTACTTTGCTAATCAATCAAATCTAATAGTTTAAAATTGGTCATAGCAATGTAACGTATTTGAAAAACACTCAAATAGATTTTTCCCCTAGAATGCACTTGTTGGCTTAGAACAGCGATTTCTACTCTTATATGAAATTGCTTTACATTTTTTGCTTAATACTTGAGACAAAATTATATCAAAAAAGTGAATTGTTTATGTTCTGCTGAACAAGCGATATTCGCATTCGCCATATTTTTCCATTTGCTAAACACAAAAGAACAATAATTTTGCCTACACAGCTGAGATTTCATCGAAAAGATTTCCTTTGCTGCACGACACCATTAAAAGTATACTTTCGTTTGAACTCTCATATAGATCACTTGCTGCGCTACTGTTTAGTTCAATGTTTAATATAGATGAGAAAAAAGAAGTGAATTTACTAAAAAATAATTGTTTCAAAAAACTAAGTTTAATGAGACTGTGAAACGAGTCGATTTACTTTTACAAATTAAATGTTTTGAAATAATTTTTTGCTTGACACTGTTTAGCAATGTATTGCAATGAAACTCAGCTTATAAGATAAATTATCGATTCGAAAGTAAAAATAGAGAGAGCAATTTTTGTTTTCACGCGAATTGAGTGATGAGTAAGATGAAAAAATGTAAACAATACCTTCGCATTTGATGCAGCATTCTTTCTCGATTTCAGTTAGATTATTCGAGTGGCAGTGATCTTTTGATCCTTTGCCACAAGACTTACTGTCACACAAAGATCTGCCAGTCTAAAAGAAAATTAAATTATGTTCATACTTAATGTGCTTTGATTGTTATAAATTATGTTCGCTTGAAGCAACGTTGACGAGAGAAGAAGCAAAAAAGATCATAAATAATGTTAATGAAATTAGCGTAATAAATTTGAGGCAATATTCGAAGCAATGATTGTTTCGTATCAGTTTCCGCACCGAATGATGATAATGATGATATGATATTCTAAGCAAGCGGAAATGGAAATGAACCTATCTTTGTCATTGATAATCAAAAAGCCTCAAAAGAAGAAAAAATTCGCTTGTAGGCAGTTGAACGTGGAATGGTTGTGATAGGTTATCTGTTTGTGTCAGAAGGCAAAAAACGCTTCATTTATTTACGTTGCGTTTGTTTCGCAGCGACAGCGAGGTGCGACAAAACAGTGAACGATTAGGGCAGATGAAGAAAACTTACTTTTGAACATTTGCATGTTACACAAACAGTGGATTCATTTGTGGGCACTATTTTGTAGTAGCTTTCGCCTACCGAGAATTTGCTGCCCGAAAACAGGCATTTCGTCGATGTACTCTCTGTAATTGAAATAAATTAATTTTTTTCCGACTAATTTAAGAAGCTTTTTTGCTCGAAAAACTCGTATACAAGATTTCGCAGTTTAATGCACATCTCTGCTTCTCATGTGTCAAACGTTTTACATATGGTTCAAGAAATTCTTTCGCATAACGTTTGTAAATCCCCAACAAATTAAGAGAATGAAAGGAAAGGGAAATTAAAAATTTAATTGACAGTCGGTGCTGCAAAAATTTTTGCTTAATTTTACGCGCAATAGAAAATTTGTTTTACTTTGAAAATGAAATGAAACGAATAGAGAAAATAGCGAGTAAAAGGTGTAGCAACGGAAAGAGAAGATGCGTTCGCTATTAAGGCGAAAATTTTCGGATGCGGTATTTTCCATTTTTCGCCAAGAATGTCTCTTTTTCTGTTTTTCTTTTTAGACACACAGACAATGTGTCCCCGCAAAGAAAAAATCAGCGTAAAGCAAATGATGTGCGCCTCGTTTAAATAATAAATGCATTAAAGCGAAGAGCAGTGCGAGCAAAAAGAAAAGTGTATGATCGTGAAACAATATAAACGATATAAGTTTGTATCAAATTGAGCAGCACTTAGCTTCTTTTTTCGATCACATTTCCACTCGCATGTTTTCAGCATTGCAAATTTGTTTTACATTTCACTCGATCGATACGAGATTAAAATTTGCCCATTTACAGTCTCCGAACTTTTTTTACGTTCTCTCAAACTTTGAATCTATACACTTCCGACAATTGTCGGTCACAGGGAAGTATTGCGCCATTTCGAAATTCAGTTTTGCATGCGGAATAATATTTTCTCGTGAAAAATGATTTTCAGTTATAATCTCACACTAATAACGATAAAAAGGCAAAGCTTACTCATAACAAATTACTGCTCGTTGTATGTAATTTTTTATCTCATAGTAAACATTTAATTACACTGCATTCATTTTTTTCATAGTTTTTTCATTACTTACCGCAATGGGAAACATTCAATTGTGTGCTAGCAAAAATTATGAGTACGGATATTATCGAAGAATTTATTGAAGTCATCGTTGCTGAAAAACAAACAAATCGATTAACAAGTAAAGGAAAATGATGATTATTAATGAATGACAGCGTTCGCACTAAACTTGTGCTTTGCTGTTTCTTTTTGCCGAAAGTTTTTTACTTGATCATTTATTGCAAATTTCTAAATTCATTTAGAAACAAATTTAGACTTTTGCACATTTAAAAAGTAGCCAACAAATTGAGTTTAACATTTTGAAAATAGTGAAACTTCTCTTTGCATCGCTGGTTTTAACCATTAAGGCTCCAAATAATTGTTTGTTACCATTCATTGGGAGTGGACGGCAAAATTAAAACACAAAACGTAGTGACTCATTCTTCGCTGTCCATTTCTTGTAGCATTAAAAGCGTTTTTCTGTAGCTCACGAAACCAAAATGACCATTATTTTGCTTCAACTTTTATTTCTGTTCTTTGTCCGATTTCGACGAGAGAACGACATCAAAGTGTCTTACCTTTTTTAATTTTCATTGTGAATTTTTTACGCGATTAAATACGAAAATTTTTTTAAAAGATAGTGACTTTCATTTAAAAACAGTTACTTTCGATGCACAAAAGTTAACAGTTTGTGAAATGATAATAAACACGTGAATAAACTTTGCTGCTTTCGAGTACACAAACTGAGACTGTGTTGATGCGAGATCTTAATGATTACTTAAAAGGATGCTCGCATTCGCAGAGTTGTCGCTTTCGCTCTTCTTTCTCAGGCAGAAAGTATACTTACATAGTATTCGATTAAACAAACTTTCTAGAACAAAATCACTTGAAAAAGTTTTTTCTTCTTTTTGATTCCATTTAGCGGTTGATTGAATATTTTTAAATATTTTCAAGATATAATTCAAAGCTTAACTTAGCGAACATAAACACAAATAAATTAAATTTCGAAACACGATAGCTTATAAACGATCATGACTTCTAAATCAACCAACGATCGCTTTTTTAATAATTTAATATTTTTAAAACAAACATTTTGAATGAATAAAAAGCAAAAAAACTCTCAAAGAATTATGTGGATCAAAATCAAATTCATATTATTTCTCATAAATGTCCTCGAATTCAAAAATTCACCATTCAAGTTTTTATTAAATTTTGCGAGAATTTCCCGTTAAAAATGGGTGAAAATGCGATTATGTTGATTTACTGCATTCAATATAAGTGCGTATTTTGGATATTGGAAATTTTCGTTTACACTTGTGGAGTTTTGTGCAACGTAAAGATTATAATCAATGATTAAAATATAAATTAGGGCGATAAATTTTAAATACAAAAAAGCAGAGGAAAATACGCTACGAATAAGTTATTTCAAGTAAAATCTTGAAAATTAAAGATGCTGATAAACTTTAAATTATGCGTCAAAGAAACTTGTTTCGGAAATTTTAAGCAATAATTAAATATCATTAAAAATTCAAATTCTCAATATTGTGAAACTAACATATGCTTAAAACTCTTGAAATTCATTCACCACTAAGGAGATGAATAATAAACAAAATATTGTAAAATAACTCCTTTAACTAGACTCAATTTTTGTGGCAAACGAAACTTTTTACGCATGCTGCTAAACATTTTAATTCTTTACCCAACTATTGCAAAAAACGATAACAAAATTAATTTATTTTTGATTTTGTGCTGATTTCTTTTAAATTTTAGAATTTAGTGATCGAATATAATCTTTGAAATTGCGGAATAAAGTTTTTTAAGTTTATATCTTTACTCGAATCTACTCGATTAAAAATTGAATTTTGAGATTATTCTCACATTAAAATAAGTTGTTTTATCAGGAATAATTTTTTTTCACATTTTCAACCCAAACTTTGATAGAATTGATAATTAAATTCAATAAAAAGTTTATACTTTTCGACACAGCATGTCAAGCAATTTAATCAGTTGGGTTCACAAGGATTAAATCATTTTAAACGTCGAACAGTAAATGACTTTTTACAAGAGTTTTTTAGAACTTCAGGTGAACTTCTACTTTTTGACAAAAAATTTCAACAATAATCAACATAATTCACGCAACAAAACATTTCTATTCCTTTTGAAAAGAATGTTAATTTTAATTTTTACCTGAGAAAATAAACAATGAATTACTTTCATTTTGAATTTGATTTATTGTAAATATTTAACAAAATTCCTTGAAATCTGTGACACAAAATTAATGAAAATCTAAATTAATTTTTTTTTTCTTTCCTATTTGAGATTTTAAACTCTACTTTTTCACCTTTTAAAAGTTTATTTTTCGATCATTTATTGTTGATTACAATTGAATGAATTTATTATAAAAGGGTGTATCGCGCTTTGTTTATGGATTTTTAGATAAGCCCTTTCGTAGTGAAGCTTATATTTTTCATTCTTATTGTGTCATGAAAATACAAAAGATTCATTTTTCACCAAAAGCACTTGGCGTAAAGATAACTTTTCGTAGCAAATTATAGTTAAAGTAAACAATTTCTGCTTGAATTGTTTGAGATGTTTTGCATTAAATATATCAGTAAGATAGAAAAACATTCTGGCAAGAGCTTTACGTTCAAAAAAGGAATGAAACTTTTGTTCTTTTCGAAAAAATTTAAACATTTTACAAACAAACAAAATTTTAATTAATGCTTAATCATAACAATTGTGAAAAGCTCTATCAATTTAAGCTAAATTTGGGCAAGATTTAAGACAAATTTAAAAAAAAACTTGAAAATTATGAAAGCTTCAAGCTCAAGAAATTTTTGCTGCAAATTTAAAACAAAAATTTGTCGTTACGTAAATTTATTAAACGCGGTGTCATTAACGGAATATTTTTCAGGTATCGATATGCGGAGTGAGGAGTGCGACACTAGAATTTGCACAGCTGGTTGAGAGTGAAACGAAGAATAAAGTTGCGAACGAATGAATGATGGCTAAAGAGTGATATACATATTTTACATTTGGTTTTATGCACACGTTTCTGATATCGCACCGAATTAGCCAAGCGAAAGTGTGAAGATTTAAGGGCGGAAATCTTTGTATGACGAGTATTGGTGATATCGCTTGCACAATATGGGCGGATATCCGATTTTTGATTGGAGACATGGAAAGTTTTGCCTTTCTCTACAAACTAGAAATATAAAGCTCTTAGATTTAAAACCAAATGGTTCTTTATTAAAATGTTTTCGAGGAATTAATCAAATGGAAAGTTGAGAAGTAGAATAGTCATCGACTCTTAGTTTAAAACTTTAAAATTTATTGCTTTACCTAATAGGTAAAGAAAACAAACAATGATTTAATGTTGATGTTCTAAAAACTAATTTCTTTAGCAAATACATGTCCCACAATACCAACGCACTTTTTAATATTGGAGCCTTTTTATAGTATTTTTGTTTTAATATCAATTCCTTAGCTGCATTGTAATTGATTGATTCGAATAATTAACAAAGAGTTTCTTATATTCACGATGCACTTTGCTGTTTTTTGCGATTGCCGGCTATTGTGATGTTAATGAACTGAATCTGACTTGAATTATGGTCGAGAAGCAGTCATAATAGAGAAAGATCGTTAGAGTTTCTTCTTTTTTAATTTAAGAGAGAAAAATTTTTCGCAATAAATTTGCAAATATTTTTAAAATGGTTAAACATTTGCGTTTTGCTTATTTTTCAAAAACGCAAGCCTTTAATCGTTGATAATTATCGCAAATAAAGGAGCTTCTTTAGTCTTTAGTTCTTCTTTTACATCTTAAGTTTATTACAAACATTTCACGTGGCACAAATTTGACTTATAATTAAAAATTAAATTATAATATAAAGAAAATACATCAATATTCTGAAATTTTTTGAAATGAGGAAACGAAAATTTTTGTTTGCCTGCTTGCACAATGGCTTGATATAAATGTTTGCGATTGCCGGAAACAAGTATTCTGTGTATCCACAGATTTTCAATGTACTCGCAATAAATTATTTTAGATTCAAGAATACGGCAAAGTTACGAAACGAATTATTGTGATCTCAAGTAGAGTCGAAAAAGTCCATTTTCAGCAACAGTGGAAGCGAAACAAAAATAGAAAAACAGCTTTGATAGCCGCCGTTTATCTATCACCATTATCATAGTTATACGTGATTAAAAATGATGAGCAGTTGTGCGGTATCAAAAAGCAGTTTTTTCCCTTTTTGAAAACATAAACATTATAAAAATCGGAGAGTAAAATTCAAAAAGAAAAACAGCGAATGTAATTAAATTCTATTTCAGAAGTCGTAACATCTTTAAAACGTGTTGTGATTTCGACTCCGCAAACGCTTCTTCGAGCGATTCGTGGAGATGAATTAAATTGGAAGGATCGCATTGTACAGTTATGTATGCTTTCTTTGCTTTTTGCAGATTGAATTCAAATTTTAAAATGAATCTCGGTTTGAATTCATTTTTCAACATTCGGCTCGATAGTAGCACTTCTGATCTCCATTCCACATTTGAATAAATTGGTACGGAGTTCGATTCCTGATCCATTTTCGCCAACACTTGTCGTATCTCGAGCTTATGCTCGTGAAAACAATCGACTAATATTTGCTTCATCGATTCATCCATCGCGAGCTCAGTTAAGGATTGCTCGAAGTCTGAATCCGATAGCTGGAAGTGAGAAAGAAAAAAGTTTTGTTACTTTGTTTGCTAATCGTGAAACGAACCGAAAATCGACACATTTGCGTGATTATAAATATTAGCGATTCGAAAGCGCCCTTCATCGAATCCAAGTCAGAATTTAGTTTTTCTGCGTTCAAAAACAAATTTAAAGTGTTGAAAATGAGAAGAAGTCAATTACGTGCTAAATTGGCGCATATTTTTAAGTTGATTCCGGAGTGAAGAAAATCCAACGCCGTTTTGCAGATTTCGTTTTTAACTGAAATTTAAATTCAGCGATTGCTTAAACTGCTTACAAGTTTGAAACACTGTATTTGCGAAAAATGTTTGCATCGTTAAAATTAGACACACAATTCAAGAACAACGATTGATGGAATTATAATCGAAAAGAATGTACGGCCTTTGAGAGTGAAAACGCTTTCGCTGACACTCTGAAATTCGCAATTTAAGTCAGAATCCATTTCGAGAGAAGAAAAGTGTACAAACACACAAAACAGTGTAATGCAAAATAACAAACGATCGATTGTAAACAAAAATGAGACAAAAGGCACAATTGAATGCAAATGAATGTGAAGCGAGTTCAGTTTTATGTGCGACCGTAAAACGTTTGCTCGCTACGATCGAATGAGTGAAAACAAAAGTGAGCGAAAGAAGAAAAGCAGAAACAAACCGTTTGTGTCGAAATCATTGAATAAAGCCACGTTGTGTTTAAACTGTTCGTCGAATGTAACAATCATTTTGTGTGTCACACAAACGAGAGTCACGTGTGTTTCGGTGGCGTCGAACGAAAAGTAAGTACACAGCTGATTGTCTCCGCATTTAAACACCGCTAATCGCAGTGATCGCGATTCAATGCGCCGTGAAGAAGTATCATTGGGGAAAAAAGGGCTCGCAAAGCATTATCGCTCAGTACATAAAAAATCAGAACGCCGATTTCGATGTCGATGAAAATGCCGCTTACGCTGAGGTCAGTGTTTTTGTTTTCTCGCCAAATTAAACGCTAAAAAGCGAACCTCATTCATTTAGCTTTGGATGGGAACACATCCGTCAGGACCTGCATTGGTCGCTGGTCCAGATCCTGCACTCGTCAATCACCCGCTTTCGTCGATTTTACACAAATCGCCTGAGTTTGTTGGAAATAGCGAACTCATCGCCAAATACGGTGCAAATATGCCATTTCTTTTCAAAGTGCTATCAGTTGAACAACCGTTGTCTATTCAAACGCATCCTGATAAAGAATTAGCCAAACTTCTTCACGAAAAAGATCCGCTTAATTATCCCGACAATAATCATAAACCTGAGATGGCGATCGCACTTTCAGCATTCGATGCCTTGCTCAGTTTTCGTCCGATTGATGAAATAAGAAATAATCTTCAAAATATACCGGAATTAAGAGCGTTGATCGGCGAGAATAATATCTCAGTACTGATCGACGCTAAATCGGAAACAATCAAAGACGCGCTTCAATCGTGTTTCAGCAGTTTGATGAATGCGCCTAAAGAGTTGGTCGAAGCAAACTTGAAAGTATTAAGCGAACGAATCGATACTGCCGAAAATATATCTGATCCTAATTTAAAATCGGTGTTCAACAAAGTTTATTCTTATTACCCAAAAGATATCGGCTGCTTTTCGATTTTCTTTTTGAATGCAATACAACTGCAGCCGTACGAAGCAATATTTCTTCCTCCCAATGAACCTCATGCATACTTATTTGGCGGTAATGTTTTCCACTTTATGTACGCAGATTTTCCAATCATATTTATTTATTTTCAGATTGCATTGAATGTATGGCGTGTTCCGATAATGTGATAAGAGCGGGTCTTACACCAAAATACAAAGACGTACAAACATTATGCAATTCTTTGACATACGATTGCAAATGTGCGGATGATTTAATTCTTAAACCGAAACAAATTGACAAGTTTGTAAGCATTTACAAACCAGATGTGGATGAATTTGCTGTTGAAGTTATCAGAGTATACATAGAAGATAAACAATATGAATTAAAAACAAAAGAAAGTGGATCGTTTCTAATCGTTCTCGAAGGTAATGGAAGTATGGACAATGATTTGAAATTATTTCCTGGTTTTACGTGTTTTATACCTGCTCTCACTAAAGCAGAGATTATCTCTGTAAAAGAGAATTTGATTTTATGCCGAAGTTACTGCCCTTAGCTCATATATTTTTTAAAACGAAAAGATTTTGTTATTCGATTCTTAACAAAGTAATTGATAGAATACCAGTTTGATTTAGCAATAAACTCATTCGAAATATAAACGATTAATGCCGAAAAAAGAATTCTCTCAGAATCACTTCGCTTGTGCAATCATATCAAGTTGTTTCCTTCCAATGACTCAAAATATTTTCATCCATTCCTTTTTGTTTCGAGAATGATTCAAGGAATGCTGCCTGAAGTTTTAAATTATTAATTATTGCCCCAAAATTTCAACGATCTCAATCGTTATGTTTAGATCGAGTGAAAACCTTCGTAACTCTCACTGATCGATCGTTTTTCTGGTCAAATCTTGTATTTTCGCGATGAGAGCTGCTTGAACTTTCATGGCGATCTTTTGCTTCAGTTGAGCTTGAAGAAGCAAATCTTCGAGCTGCAGGCCTGTAAATCTCAATTGCCGGTCTGTCTTTATTACGCATACGACGTTGACTTTCAAATGGCTTATGTTCTTCAGATTTCTCGGTTTGATTAGAATTTTCTGCATTCTGCATGTCTTTTTGCTCGCTTTGCTGTTTATTCGTGTCATGTTCACTAACTTTATTATTTGCATTGCCGCTGTCTGTTTTCGGTTTCTCGTTTTTGCCTCTTTCTGAGTTTTGAAAGACTTTCACAGTAAATGTGGGAACGTCAGAAGAATGCCTTTCTTTCTCTTCGCTTTTTTCTTTCGCAGAGAGAACCTTCTTTCCAGACGACTCTGGTTTCATCTTTTCTTTGTTTCGCGTTTTATCCTTCTCTTTTTCTACATCTTTTTTTTCATTGCTTTTTTCCTTCTCTTTCTTAACTCTATCCTTTTCCTTATTTTTGTCTTTCTCCTTTTCTCTGTCCTTTTCTTTCTCTTTATCTTTCTTCTCTTTAAACTTAACATTTGGAAACACTTCTTTCTTTCTCTTCTCCTCTTCACGTTGACGGCGAAGCTCCTGTTGTCGTTTTCGTTCCTCTCTTCTTTCTTCACGAAGTCTCAGTCTCTCAGCCTTTCTCTGTCTTAAATACTCAATCAAAGGAGTCGTAACTTTAGGACATCCGTGGTTTGCTTTTAATTCTTTTTCTCTGGCTTCAATTTCTTCCAAATAAACTTCAGCCGAGGGTAAATTAGCTTCACTTTTCGATTGTTGCAAACATTCCAAGAATTTGATATAATCAGAGTCCTGTTCGATAGTTCCACTTTTAGAGTCCCGCTTCTCAGCCGATACTGGCATGCCGTTGATACCCACGCGACGTCGAGGTAATTTCTGAAAGGGAGCAAATTCAACGATCGCAGGATATTCATTGCCTTTATTGTCGACAAACACGTAACCATCGAATTTATCTTTGAATATAAATATATCCTCCTGATGTATAAAATTGATATATGCGCGGCAAAACGCAAATGGACCTAAACTGAGGTCAGCTTTGGCGAGATAGAAGTAATTGTGATCAGGAATCGGTGACACCTGTTCCAAGAATTGCTCTTCTGTCATTGACGGCGGTAAGTGTCGAACGACCACCTGTACTTCGAAAAGCAAAGCGATGAAACGATTGGTAAGAGGCGAAAAAAGAAGAGCACCTTTGAAAGAAGGGGTTCCTGTCGTTTGTCTTTTTTCGCCGTCTTCGCGTTCGAAATTTCGCCGCTTTTCGATTCGCAATCATTCGACGCTCGCGTTTTCGATTCTTGAACCATTTTCACTCTCGGGGTCCGTCTCCGAGTTTCGCTCTCTTCGCAGCATGTTTCGTCGAAAGTTTCTTCGAGTTTTCGAATGCGGCCGCATTCGACAACGTTTAGTTTTTTGTGTTTGCGAATGCAAAATTCGCTTATTTTTGTACTCAAAAGTCGAATTCGATCCTGTTTCTGTTTCGAAGTGAATTTAAAATTATTATTTTGAGCCAAATATTATAATTTATCGATGCGACCTATGAACCGAAACGTTCGCCGTCGGCGGCTTTTGGCGAAACTATTTCTTAATTTATGAAGAGATGCTGTTTGCCTTTCGGCCTTTTGGTGTATTCAATCAGCGATTGAGGCTAAAAATACAAGTATGAATACCATAAATAACTCATGATATATGAGTAAAAAGTTGTTTAATTAATTCACCTGCTTCAAATGCTAATTGCATGCTGATCGAAACAAGTGATTTAAAATTATAAAACGAATTCGGTTTCTGAAAGAGTATCGCAGTAATTTAATAATTGCGGATTTATTAATCCTAAATCAACGCTGAAGGATGAAGTAAATTTAATATAAATTTATAATTATCAAAATTGAATTTAATTTTCCCAAACTAAAAATTGTGAAATGCATAAATTCTAAAAATTCTTAACTGTTGCAAAAAAGTGTCGCAATTTTTCGGTGTTTTCTTAAAGTATTCAATTCGAACAACTTTCACGATAACTTTACGCAGCAGATCTTGAAAAAAAAATGTCCTTATTTGACGTAGAAAGTGTGTCGAAACGCTATTAGAAAGTGAGAGATTTACAAAAGCCCGCAGCTATTTTTACATTTGTCTGCATTTAAGATCCCTGATATAAATAATTTCTTGTATAATTTGATCGCTGCTTTGAAATTTGCGAAATTTTTAATGAGTTTTTAATGATTGAACGTAAAGATTTCATGCAACGAACTTTAAATAATTGGCAATGTTTGGAAATTAAGCTGATAATGATAATGAATGAAACTATTTTCCAGATGTATTATGTTAGTCGCGCTACTAGCAAGAAGCATCGCTGTAATAGTGTGTGTGAGTGTGGGTGGTTTTTCAGTGAAGTATTTCATAAAATCCGCAGAAGGCTAACAACTAATTTTTAATCTGATTTCAAATTGTGATCGCAAATTTAATTCATTAAAGTTGTTCGTTTCAAAAGCATGTTTGTTGCTCAAAGTTTCTTATCCGTTTTAATTTTTGAATGTTTTTATTTGCCTTTCTGTGAATGTTTTTGTAATCAATTTACTTCTCAAAGTTTGATCTCGGATGTTAAATCCAGTAGGTTGCTTCTTAATGACTCTTTCAGCAGTGGATATTTAACATCGCCAAACTATGGAGAAAATCGAGTTTATACTAGTAACACTCTGTGTTCATGGACCATAGAAGCTCCAAAAAATAAACTCATTGAACTTAATTTTCTTAATTTCGATGTCGAATATAGTTTCCGATGTAGATTAGATGGTTTGTATATTTTTGATGGTAAAACTCGCAAAGATCGTTTGTTGCAAATGTTGTGTGGTCAAAACATTCCTGATAGACTTGTTTCAACTAGTAATGCGTTGCATCTGGTGTTTATCACCAATGCTTTGCGAAATGCAAAAGGTTTTCTATTGAAGTATAGTATACATGAAGTGCAAGGTACTATCAAAATTGATTTAGATTTTAATGTTGTTTAAAATTTTAATCAGATTCAGAAAACTGTGCTTCAGATGAATTTAGATGCCGAAATCACCTATGCATATCAAAGAAACAAATCTGTGACTTCAAAGATGACTGTGGAGATGGAACAGATGAAGAAAAATGCAAAAGCCAGAAGATGGGTGACTTCGAATGCGGAAAGCCTGCATTTGAATTTGAGGAGAGCAAAAAAGTGATAAATCAGAAAAAGATTGCGAAACCTGGAATATGGCCTTGGATGGTTAGTGTGAGATATATACCTGAAGAGCCTTATGGGCACCGATGCGGTGGAGTTTTAATTCACCCACAATGGATTCTAACAGCGGCTCATTGCTTTCGAAGGTATTTTAACTTTGAACAAATTTTAATTTTAAAAACGAATAAAATTTAATAAGTAAAATGCCAGTCGAAATACTAAAAGATTGTGTAAAGTTTAAATATATGAGTTTTATAATCATAATCCAATTTTCATTACTTCATTCTAATTCAAGTGATTCAATTCAATTAAATTCAAGGAAAAAATTAATCACTTAAAAAGTACATTAAGCGGGAAAGCTGAAAAAATAAATCATCACTTAAGATTTTAAACTTTCGAGAATTGAAGAGCATAAATTTAAAATTTTTTTCTTTTGAAAAGTAAGCTAGATTTTCACCATACAGGATGTTAAAAAAGAAAAGAATTTGAAGATATTTCTCTTTCAAATTTTGCAACTGCTTAGGGGCTTCAATATAAGCGAGTGGAGTCTTTTATTTGGTAAATATAGAGAAATTTCAAACGACGAAACTCAAGTTAGACGTTATATAAACCGAATCATAATTCATCCCGATTATTTGCCTCTAAAAGACGACAAGGTAAGTAATCCACATGATTTGTTAAAAGATTGCCTCTTCTATCGTTTTAAACTTACTTGTGATTGAAAGTCAATGAAAATGAAACAGCAAAAAAGGGCAAATAATGCAAGTCACATTCTTTTCTTCACATTCATTTTTTTATATTCACATATTTGTTTTTATTTGTCGTGTGAAAAAAAAATTGAATTTTCTACTTAAAATTCTTTAATTGCCCACTCTATTCCTTGTTTCTATCATGAAAAGCAATCGCAACAATCATACAAGTTTGCATAATATTTCTTGTAATCATTGCGCGCAAGTTTATCATCATTGACTAAATATAATATTTCAAAAATTCTCTAGAAATTCGCAAATAGAAAAGACAACGACATTGCTCTCATCGAATTAAATGCACCTTTAGTCTTCAATGATTATATACGAGCGATCTGTTTGCCGCACACTTATTATATCGAACGAACCGGGATTACTGCATACGTTACCGGTTGGGGCTATGCCGAAGGCAAGTTGCGTAAAAATAATGTTAAAAAATTGCTTTAACCACTGAAATCAATGAAATTTGAAAAAATCCAATTTTCAAAAGGTAATTTTTAAACTGGATTCAACCGAATTTAGAGTTTGTGAATTTTGAGTACATTTTCCGTTGATTGCAGTCAAACGGAACAATTGCAATCGGAATTTTAATTTTTGCTCTTTCACAGTGTTCAATTAACTTTGAACGTTACTAAAATATTATACGTGAAGTTCATTGAAACTTTTCATGTGCAATTAATTCAATTTTTTAATCGTTAATTATGTGCATTAATTGTGATTTTTTCTTAACTTCATGCTTAACTTGATCTATCTCTTTTCTAAAACTACTTTTTGATAAATTATAGAATTTGAAGAAGACGAGCGATTGAAAGAAGCATCTGTTACTCTTCTCAATCGTCTTTATTGCCAAAAATTGTATAAACGAAAATTGGTTGTGATTCCAAAATTAATGTTATGTGCAGGACATTTAGAAGGCGGAGCTGATGCATGCAAAGTATTCAACTCGACTCACTCCTCTTTTTACTCACATGAATTCTGTAGGGAGATAGTGGAGGTCCTCTTGTTGTCAAGTTTGAAGGTGTTTGGTATGTCATCGGTATTGTTTCGAGCGGCGAAGATTGCGGACTTCCAAATCAACCAGGAATCTATACAAAAGTAACCTCATACAGGTCCTGGATTCGAAAATATGTACATTTTGGGGGCACAACACAAACTTTTTTTTAACTAGAAATTGTATGAAATAGAGGTGTACATGGTATGAAAATGGTAATGGAATAACACATTTTTCCATTATCACAGCTGGTAGTGGTATGGAAAAGGGACTATACTTGTTAGGAATTCGAAGGGAATCGTAACAGATAGTTATGATAATGGGTATGAATGGGAATAATTGAAGCTATACATAAACAGTAACAATTTATTTAAAATGCTTACTTAAAAAATTGCGTTATAATTTGCACGAATGAACAAAATATGATCAACAAGCGAAACATCCAAAGAAGAGTAAAGGTCAGTGATTTTAAGACCAGAGAGGTTAAAATTGGAACTAGTAGTGGCATGGAATGGAACTAGTTAGCAACCATGCATGGTAGTTGATAGAAGTAACATTTAAAAAAATGTACTTATGATATTGTGATGGAAATGAGCCTAATGGTTATGGTTGATATTATTTTAATCAAATCCGTTACCATGCACACCTCTAGTATAAAAAAGTAATTTTGAAACAAATGTTTTGAAGTACCCTTCAGCCGATTGACAAAGAACAAGCATAATTTTTCCATATTGGTATAACTGATTGAACAGAGTTGCATTTGAAACGAGGAATGTGAAAAAAGAGATTCAAACGATGTAAAATTATCTTAATAATCAATTATGAATTAGATAAACAGGAACTAAACAAGAGAAGACATGGTATTATTTGATTTTCAGTATTAATTTTGATATGAGAATATTTTAAGTGAAATGTAAATAAAAAATTATTCTTTTCAAAAAAGTACCAACAATTTAGGAAAAATACAATAAATGAAAAAATAATATTGAAGATAGAGAACAAATAATGGTTAAAATTTAGTGTAAAGTAATTTTTATTTTTGAAATTTCAAAAATCTTTCCGTTATTTCTCAAATAAGACAGTAAAACACAAACTGTTGACAAAATTTGTCGTAAACATGATAAATAAAAGCAAAAATTTTGCAGTCGCTTCCACGAAGTTGAAATTCAAGAAATAAGATGTTTTGAGGAGATAAAATGATATTATTATAAGTGTTATCTAAAATTTTAAAAGTGTCAAAATATCAAATGATCAAATTGCTAGGTGAAAGTTTGACAAATGTTTGCTATTTAAATGCAAGATTAAGAGCTTGTTTCATAAAGATGCTTCACATTTTTCGAAATAAAATTATAAGCTACTTTTTATCATAAATTAAAGCTTATTTTAAAACGGGATAAACAGTAATAAATGAATTATAAACGAAAAATCTGCCTTACTGTTTAAAACAAAAAAGAGTATTCACTTTGAAGAACCACTGTTAACATTGAACACCGAGCAAAAACTGACAGCTTTTAATTTTATTTGATTAAATAAAGCTTTTCTTTCTAATTGTTCATTCATTTCATTCATCAAAAGACGACAGATTCATATTGAGTGTGAAAATATTTTATTGCGTAAAAAAATTATTTTTTGGCATAAAAGGTTGCTTTTGTTTAAAATGCATAAATTCAACTTTTTACATTTGAAGTGCGTAAAAATATTTAGTTTGTTAATGAAAATTTAC
This sequence comes from Dinothrombium tinctorium, assembly GCA_003675995.1. NCBI lineage: Eukaryota > Metazoa > Arthropoda > Arachnida > Trombidiformes > Trombidiidae > Dinothrombium > Dinothrombium tinctorium. Next base: position 21,397 of record NCKU01001761.1, read on the forward strand.
TGACTGACAATTAGGGAACTTTTAAATTGCAAAAGCATTGTTCGCTGCACTTTTATTTTTCACTTGTTAAATAGCTCAAGTTTTTTACCTTTTTTATAAAGTAATTTCTCAAGATGAATTCTCGATTGAACAAAAATTTTTCATTTTTTTATTAGATCGAATGTCACTTATTTTGTGAGCGGAGATTCTTTTTGAACACACCACTAAACGAAATTTTTATGCTTTTTTCGTGAGGACGCTGTCAAAAGTAGGGAAATAAATGTTCAAAATTATTTAATTCTTGAAATTTATTTTAAGCAAAGGTAATGATTAACCCTATTGTCTGATTGTATAAATTGAATACTTCGTGACTATTTTGTTTGTGCCTTTTAAACGCATTTACAAATGATTTTCTTTAAAAAATTAAACAAAATCTTTTCTTCATCGACAATTCAATCTTTTCTAAATATTAATGCTTTGATAATGACAAAATTTTTACCATCTTTATTTGTTTTGATTAAGTCAAACACCTTGATTAAATGCAATTTAAAATCGAGATAAGCTTGGTTAAAAGGTTGCACAGCTAAGTTTATGCAATTATTTTAGGGTAAACAAGAGCGATTTGAGAAACCTTTATGTTAAAACCCGACCAAACCGGACATGCACAAATCCTAAATCGTTGATATTTTTCGTTAACGGTTCAATGAAGGAACCTTAAGTATGTCACTTAAATAAACATTTAATGTTTGAATAATTATATTATTTTTAAACAAAACTATTGATTTCTTCATGTAAAAAATTATTTTTTTAAAATAAGGTTATTAATGATTTTGTCCGTTGGTTTTTGTTAGTTCAATTATGATTTTCTTCTTAAAAATTGTAATTTCATTTTTTATTAAGACTCAATTAGTCGTTTTATATAAAAAACAAACGACGTATCTTAACTTATTAAAGGGCCTTTTAAAGATTGAAATAATTTTGTCTATGAAAAACTCAGTGTTAACACCTCTTTTTAAAAATTAATTTTTGTAAAAAATTTCAATCGAATTTTAATTTTTATAATATCAATAAAAATTAAAATATATGTTTAAAATAATTCTCTCGTTCCACTTGGCTTTCTTTTTATTAAGAAGCAATTTTCATCGATTGAATTTTACTGAAATTTTTGAGTCAATTTTTTAATACATTAATAAAATATAAATTAAATTTTTTATTTAGGATTGACTTTTAAACCAATTATAATAAATTAACTTTTAAATATTGCAGAACTTTATATTTTTACGAAAAAAAAATCTATTTGAAATACCCACGTGGACTAGCAGAAAGTTGCATATATTGAAATGTTAAAATGTTTTTAAAAATACATAACAGAAAAAATTTTAATTAAGTTTCATAAATTTCAATCTCTTAAATATACAGCATATAATGAAGTCTTAGAATAACAAATAAAATAATTTTGATATTAAAAAAACGAGCGTACTTACTATTTGAATCTAAAAATGCAACTTTGGACATCTTAGAGATGTACTACCGTGATCATACGAAAGTACATTTTACTTTTGAAAGTAACTTCAATGCATTGCAAAAACGGCATCCTTTTTATTAATGTAAATACGCATTTTGATATCAATTATGACGTTTTGCAAAGCAGTGAAGTTTGCTTTTAATAAAAGTAAAATGTACTTTATGATCACGGTAGTTCATCTTATTTAAAGCTATATAACAATAATAATAAGAACAAAATAAAATAGCAATAATGATATA
>NCKU01001762.1:0-23137 GCA_003675995.1 Dinothrombium tinctorium
TGTTTGTTTAAACAAAATTGATAATTGTGCTTGATTTTACTTTTAAATGCTTTCAATTTTGTCGCGATCCCTGCTCAAAATTAATGCGTTTCCGAGTGATAAGATATTAAATGATCGATTCTGGACAAATATTAAGATGATTCGGTAGTTAATATTTCGCACAGTGTCAGTTTTCAATTGTGACAGAGAGAAAATGGTAAAAAAGGTGACAAACAGAATAAAAGTCGAATGTATTAATGTAAATAGTCGAAAAATTACCCTCAAACCTAAAATATAAAAAATGTTTTAACAGACATAGTTATGCTCTTATCTAATTTATTATCTTTTTGATTTCAAACATTACTTTCAAAATGAATCAAAATAATGCAAGTTTTGTGATAATGAAGTAAAGTATGCTTTGCGCTGTAAGAAACTTTTTTTATGTCCCCGATAGAATAGTATCAGAGAAAAGATTGTCGCGCACACTTATTTTCGTTTCTTTTCATGCCAGAACAGAATTTAAATTTTAAGACACTGATAATTTTATTTTTATCAACTAGTATCCAAAAATCAAAAAGAGAGGTTACGACAATAGTTGACTGTATCATTAATAAGACAAATAGAAGTAAGCAATAGTCGGCTCAATTTTGATGTCAAGCGACAGCAATAATTGAATTTGCAGAACACGCTTTTTCGTCTGATGCTGATACTAAACAGAAGTATTGTTCTTTATATCAATCGCAGCAATCATTTTGTAAACATCTAAAGTGAGTCGCTGTTGCAATAATTGACAAATTTTGATTGTGTGACTAGAAACTGAGCGTACAGAAGACGATCTGCAATAAAAATCGATTTTGACTGCAACAATTGCGTGTCTTTGAATGATTGAAATTTGTATCGATTTGTTATTTTTTTCTAAACGCATTTTGCAGTTTGCTTTTATTAGAAATAAGAATCATTTATTCTTGTTAATATGATCAATGCTTGCGATTAATCAAATATTAGCGATAAATTGTTTTGTCAGATTGTTAGATTCAAGCGATTTGCTTGTTTACACAATTCGAATCAACAAAAAAATTGTTTTACAAAAAATATTTTTAAAAATGAAAAATTAAGGCAAAAATTCCAAAAACGGAAAATATTCGAGCGTAGGTAGTAAAATTTGTTCCTTACAAGTCGAATAAAATTTCTCTTTAAGCTGTAATGCTCATTTTCATTTCATTTAACTTGATGTTTTTATCAGAATATTTTAAAGTATCAAGTTAATGTAAACATTATGCTTTTGAATGATTATCATTATGCTTTTGCTTAATTATTATTAAGCGCCACATTTAAAAATGGCTTTAAATGACTTGAGAAAGTTGCTCAAACAAAAAATAAGAACATCGCTTTCACAAATGTTTTCACATTTGCATCGAAGAAATTATTTTAAATATAACTTTTTAAAATGTTCCTATATAATGTATAGCTCCAGCAAAAGTTTCAAAGAGAAAAGCATTTTTCAACGCAAAGTTGCGCTTTTTGCTGGTTAAAAAGATCAGAACAGCTACAAGCTTGTGTATACAAGTTCAAATAAAAATGAAGCAAAACAAAGAGAAAGCATAGAGAAATTTTTTTAATTGAATAGAGTGTTATTTGTATAAGACGACATAAAATTTTGAAATATATTAGATGCATAATTGATTTCTTTCACTTGTAAATAAAGAGAGAAACTTTTTAATTTGATTTTACTTGTCTCTGTTTTTTAAAAACTTGTAATTTAAAACATTCATTCATAATTCAAAATTGAGCTGAATTTTGAAGTTCTGAAATCTGAAAATGTTTATATTTATGATGGTTAAATATTTACTTATTCAGCGTTTAACTCTTTATTTTTTCAAAATTTGAAAATCTCATAATTTCAATCAAACAAAATTCAAAAATGAGTCATTTAATTTATTTTTCTCATTATGCAGTTTCACGCATGAAAGCAAAACATAAAGTCTTAAAAATTGATCTACGTGAGAAAACATTTTACCTTTAAATTTAAAATATTTCACCTTTTCTTACATGTTTGCAACATAATAAGATTCGCGAATACTTTGTATGATGAAAGTACAGAGTAGAAGAAAAGTCTGGGCTTAAAATGTTTTGCTTGTATTGTGTGATTTTGTGCATTCGAAGCTTTTCTTCTCAGTAGAAATAAAACTAAATTTAAAGGCAATGAAATTTTTGTTTATTTAATTTAAAACTTTTTATTTTGTTTCAAAAGAAAATGCTTTCAATAGAATTGCAATAAAAATTGATAAAAGCAACACATTTTAAGGATATCAAACGGCGAATTAATTTTGTTTTCTTGAATACGCTTTCTGATCGGAAACCCGGAGATTTCATCAAATTGTTTATTCACCACTGGTGTCAAAAAACTTTTTGCTCGTCTCTTGTTGAATTTAAAATAAATTTAAATAAGTAAAAGAATACGAGAAAAACAAATAAAAAATCGGCACGTTTTGTGTACAGTGACGAAAAAAAAAATTCTTCTTCTCAATTGTTATTAAATTAGAGATAAAATAAAAATGCAGGCGTTGCGCCCTTCACTCAACCATAATAACAAGATTTGATTATTGCCAGGATTTATACTCGCCTTAGTTTCATCACCGAAAAAGAAATGAGATTAAGCCTGAAAGCATAAATCAAAGAGTAGTGGTAGGAAAACAAAAACTTTTTGTTTTAGAAATCATTTTACAAAAGAATTTCAATGATGATTTGTTTGAAGAATTGCAAATTTGCGCATTTGCAACACATTTTTCACATTTATCATTTGTCTTTTTGGAACAGAGACAAAAATGAGGAAGTTTATTACATTTATGGTTAAAAAAAAATTCATTTTTATTTCACTTCAAATCAAGAGCATTAAAAGTTTCTTTTTAAAATGAATAGAAACGAATTCAATATTTTAATTTATTTTAAAAATTAGATTTTCAGCAACCAACTTGAACAATGAAATCTCATTTCTCTATGGTGTGTAGCTCTTATAGAGTTAAAACATAACTCAGACGACTTTTAATACATTTTGATCTATAATTTCTGACAGTCGCTTTCTCTTAAGTTGCACTCATTAATATTTTTTTTAGCATTAGGATAATTTCAGCTTTTTGAGTTATGTTTCAATCCTTTAACTCACTGTCAGAAACGCAAACTCCTTTATATTGACTTTTTTAATTACGAAATTTGCTGTAGGAAAAAGATTTTGCTTGTATTTGTCAGATTTTTTGCTTATATTTACTCAATTCGCTGGAAGAACCAAATAACTAAGTTGCCAATTTTAGCATTGAAAAAACGATTTTTGTTTACGACAAAACTTATGTAAACAAGTGTTTTTGAAGAGCGAATTGCACAAATCGAATACTTGTCAACAACAAATGTCTTTTCAATTATTAATTTTTTGATTTCTTACTTACGAAAGTGGCTTTAAATTTAACTAATTAGCAAAATTTTGAACACAAAATATTTTTAAGCTTTGTGAAATTAAAGTGCTTATAACATATTGTGAACACTTGTTACTGATCAATTGCTTCATAAAATTGATAAAATTAAAAATAATTAAGCGAAATCATCGATCATACCGAAACTTTCGTTACTCATCGAAGCAAATGTCGTTCATTCAACTGCTATAAGAAAGCGCGTATTGGAGCAACAAAATTTGTTCCACTTTTATACAGCTACACTTTATTTGTCGATAAACGAAAAGCGTTTCACTAAAATAAAGTTAGAAAACAAAGGTATCGATTTTTGCAAATTGAAAATCATTGCAAATAATGGTCTTGAACAAGCAGTGCTTTTCTTTCTATTTTATCACTACTTTCTCATTAAGCAAATGTTTTGCTCTGATTTAGATTTTGTTCTTTTCCATTTTTTTTTTCGCTTCGCTTCAGATTACGTTTCACAAAACAATTGAAATCAAACGAAAGACTTTTGCTTTTAAATAAATCAAATTTAACGAGTGTTTTCTAAGCGTGAAACTTTTTTAAATATAATAATTTTAAAACATTCTTGAACAATTATATTCATATTAGTGCATCAAATCTTCTATAAAATTTCAATAAGTCGCAGTTCAAATTCTTGAGTGGTTTATTTAAAAAAAGATGCTCTTAAATTTATTTACTTGAATATTTACGGGAAATTTCAGGGTATCGAGTTACAATATTTATCAGCAAAAGAAGGAAAGAACTTTGCAAAATAAAATGGAGCGAACAATTTTCAAGCATTTATACTCGAATGAAAATTTTTCTAAAATTTTGATTTAAATTTTGATTAATATGCTTTGAAAAAGCAAATCTCGAATCAACAGTTTATTTTAGCTAATCAAGGCTTTGTTATTAAACGCGCTTTGCTTGTGAGAAAGAATTCATTAAAAAAGGCTTAAATTTAATGTTTCCAAAAATTGAATACGCTTTTATCTCTAATCTTTCACGCTTTTATCTCTAATCTTTTCATCCTTTAATTTTCACGCAAAACAAAAATTTTTCGTTTAGACCAAAAACGCGATTTGAGTTGATTGAACATATTCATTATGTCCAAATTAAAATTTCTTTGTTGCATGTTAATAATGTAACTCAATTTAAATGAATTCTTTTCATTAATATAAATGAAATTTATTGTCTCGAATGAAGAAAGATTCACTTAGCATGCAAATGAAGAGGGAATGAGGAGATTAACGAACTCGAAACTTAATTTTTCTTTTAATTTAGATAATAATTCTAAGAAATAATTGTAAAATTTTTTAATAATTTTGATTTACTCACAAATCAGATCAAGAGAAAATTGAGATAAGGCAACCTTTGCAAAAAAATTATTTGAAATTTAATTTTTGACATGTTTTTCAGGATCTTTTTTTTAACATTTCTCATAAAGAAGATTATAAATTAGTCTGTTGCCAAACAAAATTGAAAAGTTCGGGTAAAGGCAAAATGTTTTTTAATTTTGATAGAATTTCTAAGAGAAATTGAGCCCTTTCAATCGATTTTTTGATAAGATTATAGCAATGAACATTAAAACTTTTTTTTAGAAAATTACGCCTTAATGCTTATTGCTCACTTGAACAATTTTCTTTGGCGATAAATACTAATCAAAGTTTCTTTCTGTAATTCTTACTTGCTATAGCTTTTTCACAGTTGATTATATTCTTGTAATTGGCACACCAATCACTCATTCTATCAGCTTCATTTTGAACGTTTTCGAAATTTCTAAATTATTATATTTAATGAAAAGACGAGCAAAAATTTTGAATGTGACAATAAAAGTTGTTTAATAAAAGAAATTCTAATACGTGAATCAAATAAGGAAGTATCAACAAAAAGAAATGACATAAAATAATGCGAATACTTCGAAATTAATGCGAGAATAAAAAAGAAAAGAGGAAAAATATGATTTACTTGCGGCAATCAATTTGCCAAATTATCCTCATATATTATAGATCAAAGCATGCATCAAATATACTGTGACGATATAAGCATTAATTTTGTTCAATTTCTCTTTTCATAACAAGTGAAGAGAATCAAAAGGTGAAATTAAAAAAAAAATTCAAGTCAAGTATAAGAAAAAAATTATTTTTAGAGACTAATAATTATTTGATTAAAAACAACAAATATCTGCAGATAATTAAAAAAATTCTCGATTTATTAAAAAATTCCATTGTGCGAAATTTCTTTCAATTACTTTACTCTTTTTGGCTCATCTGAAGTTTTAATCTAACAATGCAAACGTTGCATTTCAAAAATAAGCCGAAAATTCATCTTCTCTACTCTGACTGGCATTACAAGAATTTAATTTGTCTGAAACTTTTTTATGAAGCCTGTTCGTTATACTTATTACTCTAACTTGCAATTTCTCAAATGATTAATGCTGATTGCACAACAAGTGAATAGAGAAAGAGAGAGAAAAATAAATGAGAAAGTTATAATTTTGGTTCATCTTTTTTAATGCCTAATGGAAATGAAGATAACTGTATTTTAATTTAGTTCTTAGATCAGATAAAAGGTGAATTTTAACTATTTAAAATAAATAGAAAGTGAAGTTATTTATTATACACGGTGTATAATAAATTTTAAAGGTGTTATTTAATTCATTATATTAAATATTACAATGTGTTACTTTTGAGATGTTAACTTGGTTTTCTTTAATGACTTCTAAAAATAAAATATTAAATATTCAACATTGAAAATTTATGAAAATATAACATCTGCGAAACATTTTTAACAACCACTCCATTGATCTCGCATAGAATTACTCGAATAGGTCGCACCTCGCACTGTCAAATAAACATTTATTCCTCTTTCGAAAACAATTTTTTTTCTCCAAATAATTACTGAATTCTTTTTGACTTTTATGTATGAACTTAATCTTACAGAAAAAATTAATTTTTCGGTTGATTTTACGGATTTAAACAAAAAAATGTGTTTAAATGTCTAAAAATAAAAGTGCGATTATATTGTTCGTGAATAAAATGCTTTTAAATCTTTAAAACCGCAAACCATACGCCAATATTTTTCTTGTGAAATGGATCTTCATCTTTTTTTTCACCGGAAAATTCCCTTACCCTATAAACTTTAAGCATCAATATCACAAAGTGTTTTTTTTTTATGATAGCAACAATTTCTTCAGGTGTTTATATCAGATTTCAGGTTCAAAATGGGCAATTTTTTCTTTGGTTAATGCATCCCTTTTTCGATTAAATTCTGTGCCTACTGTTCTCAAAACGATTCGCAGTACTAAAAAACTATTCAAGTTTCATGTTATGGTCAAATAAAGGTTGAGAAACTTGCTAAATTAAAAAATACACGAATTTGCGATTAATTTGTTAAATTTCTTACAATTGAGAAAGTGATATCAATATGAATAAGATAAATAAATAATTTCATTAATTTTATACTACCTGTTACTATCTTAAGCTGATAGTTTCGTATATGATACTGATAAGCGAAGGGTTCTAAACCCAGACAAACTTAAAGCATTTTTGTTCGTGTGCTCACTTTTATATATCTTGAAGGAAAATAGAAATGAATAAAAGAAATAAATAAGAATAATATGAACGGTAAAAAAAGCGAAACACTAATCTATCCAAAAGAGAAATTACATTAAAAATTATAATTTGCAAGAATGAACAAAATTTGATTCATTTGAAAGAGTAAAGCTCTGTTATTTTAAGATCAAAGAAGTTGAAATTGGAACCGTAGTGTTAAAAAATAGTAAAGAATGACGTGGAAATGGTTGATAAAGGAATGTGTCTTTTAAGAATTTCGTAGTGATGGTATTGGGTATGAAATTGGTCATAATGGTTTGCACATTCCTATTTTATTGTATTTATGTTTTTATTGTTGTTTAAAGAGTTCAACAAATCGTGGTTTTAATTTGTGGGATGGCTTAACAGGATAACGGGATTGACGGTACAGACGACTTACAGGATCTCCGGGACACGATGGGACAGCGGATTATCTTACGAGATAGGGACGGGTTTAAAATTTTTATTTTCATCTCGTTTCCACATGTAATTTAAATGTTTCTCAATAAGTAAAAACAAAAAATGTCGCGACATGTAAATAACAAATTTGTATAAGCACAACCCTAGTTATATAGCTTGAGTTCATTGCTTCAGTGAAACCTTTTGCTAGTTGTTCACCAAAATTATTGAAATATACTTAACTTTGTAATAAATCAATATAAGTTTTAGTGATGATTCTTTTTACTAAATCATTATTGTTATAAAATGAAAAAAGTTTCAATCATTATATTTGGGTTAATCGTTTTAAATTATGTGTAATTGTTAAAATTTTTCATTTTTAATGTTATTTGCAATTTTTCAAATTTTTGTAATGTTTACTTTTCAGTAAAGCTGACTTTCAACAATCGAAGCATTTCATTTTGAATAAGCTGTACAAAGGCTTAGGCCTAACAACACTGTTGAAGTGCTTTTTTGCGTGTATTTCGCTTTCAAAAACATGCTCAAGTTTTTTAATAACACTTCTGCACATGTATTCCCTTGAATTCAAGAGTCAAAACTCAAAAAATGCGACAACACAAATGATTTCGATTCCAAAATTTTAATGATTCAAAAATAACAGTAGAGAGGTTGAATTCATCCTCGTGAATCATTTAAATAATGATGACTTGATGTTGGCCATTTTTATTTACATTCAAAAGCAAATGCGAAGTGCATTCAATTTTTGAAACTATTTTCATAGAGTAAAATTTTTCATTTAGTTTACGCCTGAAGCAAGTTTAAAAAATTGAAAATAACTTTAGCTGCGTTCGTCGGTAAAAATATTCTCGTAATAAGTTGCACAAAATTCACAAAATGCTTTGTTATAGGGGATACAATAAGCGAAGCTCGTTAAAAAAAGGCTCGCTATTAATTTTGCTTCCCTAAATTAATGGTAATTATCTACAACTGTAACGCAGCTGTCAGCTTCTCTCCATTTAATAAGAAAAAATGAATACTACGCGTAACTAACTGACAAGAAAAAAAAAACGATAATTTTTTTAAATAAGAGGAGCGTGAACAAATGAACTTATTTCTTCATCGCGCCTAATTTAGAACGCAATTATCAACAAAGAAAATAAATTCTAGAACTTTTGAAATTTTACTTCATTAAATAATGAAAAGAGCTTTCGCTTTGATATTATGAATGTAATGTATGCTAAGAAGAACTCGTGCATATAATTTGTTTGTGTTAATTGTAATTTTACACCCTCATAAGTTTTTTAAGGAAAAGAATATTTCTCGTTAGAGAAAATGCGGCGAAATAAAAAACTTCCATTAAAATTAACTGTAAAAAGACTGAAAATATGTAAATTATATTTAATGACCGTACATTTTTAATCCAGTCTAAAGAGGTTAAAATATTAACAAAATATACAATTCTCATAGTCACAGTGATTATGTTCATAAAGTTTAAATGATAAACATATTGTTTAATATCGATTGCTCAAGATCTCAAGCAAAATAGCGTAGAAAGTTAATGAGTTTTCTCTTAAAAAATAGAATATTCAAGTCTTTAAACTATTTTTTCACAATATAAAAAGTGGCTTGAAAATATTATCTACAAACTTTTTGCTATAACTTTTCTCATTTGATTGTTTGTGTCAGTTTGACTGTCTATAAAGAGAATTTACTTCATTTTTAAAGTTTGCGTATAAAAATATTTTCTTCTATAGTAGTATGTTAAATATCTATAAATATCTATAAGTATCTTAAATACATTAAGGAAGTTAGGTTAAACTTAAATACTTTTTAGAAATGCTTCATTTTCAATATTTTTTTATGATTTATTCTTGTCACGACTCCATAAAACTTTATAAATAAATTTTTAAAGTGCTTACTATGTAAAATATACAAAAATTCACAAAAAAATTATTGAGTTATTCGCTTTCAAAGAAGGTTACGCTTACTGCAGACTTAAAATGTAGCAAAATCGATCAACTCTGTATATAATCTACCTTTTGTGTAACGAAAACATTGTTTACTCTCTGGTCTAATGCAGTTACTTTATACTTGGTTTTCTTGTTTTTCATGGCTCCAAAACAAACACCTTCATCGATTTCATTGTATTTTGTTTTATTCGTCTTGTGTGCTTGAATTTTTTAGGAAATAGATCTTTCTTCATAGTCGATCTATAGCTTCATTCAAATTAAGTTGTTATCTTGTCAGCAAAAATACACAAAGAACGGTTTTGAAATGCAGATATTTTGAATGAAGCTGTATATCTCTTGTGAATCGATCAAATGCATTTGTTACATACATTGTCACTTAACTCTGAGAACAACTTCTCAGAAAAAAAGATGAAATCATCTTGAAAGCAATCATTTCCTTGTTAATGCACTTAAACAAATAAATAATTCAGAATCAAATCTAATTTTTACATCTCCTCAATTTCGAAAGAAAGATTTTCATTCTATTTTCATTTGTGCTTGATTAAATTATTTTCGCTTTAAATTTATTAACATTAAGAACTTATAAGATTTCTCAAGAATTTTTAAGAAATAAGAATTTATCGGAATAAAGGCAACATTTTTTGAAAAGATGTTTACGATTTTCACTTTGTTCAACGATATCCAGCAGGTTAACGAGCTTAAGCATTGTCTATATAAACGCTTTTAATCATAGACAAAAAGATCGAAAAACGAACAAAAGTTTTCAGCGTCAGCTCTAAAATCTTGTTTAAAAATTATCTTCAATTTAATTACGAAAAATCAGATTGAGAATAACAAAAAGAAAGCGCAACTTTAAAATTTTCTTAACTGTTCTTTACAATGTAAAGAATTTTGCGAAGAGTTTGAAAAGATGAGTAAGATAAAAAAGTTTGGAAAATATTCTGCAAGTTCAGCAATTTAAATAAGCGATACCATTTATAACGTCACAGCGAGTAGCATTAAAGTTATTTTATGTGCGCTTCCATTTTATAAGTCGCTCGCGTATTTTTCTATCGTTTAGAAAACTGTTTTACACAGTTAGAGACACTGAAATTGCTATCTGTTTGAAAAACGCTGATTCAGTTAAACTCGAAGCAGCGTATAAACGCACATTCACCGCATCGTATACCTTAAGCAGTGTCATCCTTTTTCGACTAGATTTATCAAGCGATAAATTTTGCAACATTTTTTAAAACAAAAATCGCTTTAATAATTGAATAAAAATTTTGAATTCACCGCTTTGTTCTAGACTTAATCTAGAACATCCATAAATTTAAAATTCATTCATTTCGGGTTTTTGTAATTAATCATTTTGTTTTTTTAGATCCTTATTAAATATATAATCAATTCTTAGGACATGCTAACTAATTGTTTAAAGATTTAAGCAAGAAAATCGATAAAAAATTTATAAGAGTATAAAGCAAAATCAAGTGAGACCAAAACTAGTTTGAAGTAATCGTTTCTCAACTTATCCCTAAAAAATATTCAACGTTACTCCAACTTAAGAAATGATCATTTTTTAAATAGTAAAAACCGATTTTAATATTTCAAATTATTTGGATTAAGTTTAAATTAAATCAAAGACTCATTATGGATATAATATAAAAAATTGACATGGAACAGAACCATACAGCAACAAATGAAACACCAACATGCAATTTTCTTAACAACGATTATGGTAATTCTCTTAATTAAACTTTTGTTAAAGAAAGCATTTTAAGTTGGTTTTTCTTTAATCAATAATTAAAAAACAAGTTAAAGTCACGTTATTCAAATCGTATTCGAAACATTGCTTGTAGCCGATAGATTTATTCAACAAGTTACAGTAGATACAAAAAGAAAAAAGGCTAAAATAAAGTTCATAGCGACTTATCTGTTAAGGTTTAAAATTTATTATCCGTTCAACTAGTAGCAGGAGAGGACTAAAATTAGATCATTCAGGCGTCACGCGATGTGCTTGTACAGTGTAATGACTTTATCTTCGTAAAACACATCAAAGGTTTACAATGTATTTTTCATAGATTGCTAAAAATTGTAAAGCGTTTTGGCATCCAGAGAGCTCTCTTATTAAATTTGATACGAAGTGCTCTCGAAATTTATTTGAAATCTTAATTAAAAACTAAAAAACACTCACAATGATTATTGTTCATGGCTCTTTTTGAAAAAATTAAACGAAATTTCCATTGAAAGTTAAGTACTCACTATTTTTACTTTATTTAATGCATTTTATCGTGTCAAAAAGTTGAAATAATTTTGCTTGATTCACAAAAGATTGAACGTGCGTTATAAAAAGAAAAGTTAAAAACGATTCATATGCTTTAATTCGTTTTACAATGATTCTAAATAATTAAACTTTTAATTTTCGCCACCACTTAAAATCAATTGTAAAAGTTTTGTTGTATGTTTGGAAAAAATGTTAAATGGAAGTAATTTACATGAAGTAATGTGTACTACTGGAGACAGAAAAAAGTTTCTCACAGCGAAATTTGTTAATTGTTGGAATATTGTTGATTGTTGTATCAACGTGCAGTTGAACAAAGTTTGGGCTCCTCATAATTTTGAAGTTTTTGTACTTTAATATTGRGTTTCTGTCACAAGGCGTATATTGGTCTTGTGAAGGAGTGTCTCAGGACCATATTGGTGATAAAACATGTACAAAAKGAGTCCATTCAAGCGTATTTGTCTCGAGAGTTTGTTTACGGTTCGATTTCACGAATTTACAACAATGACTCATTTGCATCTTATTGTTCGGTTTTTGATGATCTTGGGAAATGTTGAACTGGATCCTGGCCCTCCTTTGACTATCAAGGGTCTGAGAACAGAGATGTTTGGACTGAAGATTTGTCATTTTGATGTTTGCTTTGCCCGAGTGCCCGAATTAAAGGAGTTATGGTGTGGAGTGGCTTGCCATCACAATTACGAGAGGAGACTGACTTTGTAACTTTCAACTGAAATCTCTTTTTAATTTTTAATTTACAATTAATATACTTATTTATTCTCTGATTTCAAAACAGAAACCAAAGGAAGAGTAGACCTATGGTCTTATTTGGTTTTCTGAATAAATAAAGATTAAAATAAATAAAAGCGCACTAGACAGCAATTCACTAAGCTTAACGCAAATAGTGCATTATTTTAACTTATTTTGACGATAATATTCTAATTCAACATTACAATAAATGTGTAAACAAGATAAGAATGGGACTCACTTACATTTTCATCTGGTTTGATGATTCAAGGTCACTACATTTGACCATTTACATTTTTTCGATGATTTTCTCAACTTGCCACTTTTTAAACCATTTTTTACAGCTAGATACTGACATTACGCGAATTATATTAACTGTTGATTCATTATTAGCGCATAATTTATTCCGATGAAATTTAATTTTCGTCGTATCCGAGTACTGGGGTATTAACATAAAAATGAATTAAATAAAACATCGCTTTGAAAGCACGTTTTCGTTTAGACAAATCAAAATCAATCATGTCCAATGTGACGTTTTGTGAAATGCAGTGAAGTATTCTTTAAGTTGTAGGAAACTTTTTTCTGTCTCCGGTAGTACAAGGAACAAGCAAAAAATTTAACTTTTTTATGAGTAGAGTAGTGCTTACTCCAATGCTTTTTTGTGCCAAAATAACAACTTTATACATTTCACCGATTGATTAATGATCTGTTTGGTGAGGAAGGGGGGTTATTTTGATGATAACTTTGAAGAAGAAATTTGAAAGAAAATGACAGAATTGATGTTCAAGCTAGATTTTTGAATTTTGTTTTTTTTATTGATTTTAAATGCATTTTCTTTGATAAATACATTACGAATATTGCATTTTGTAAATTCGTTTTACTCGAAAAATTTTCGTTTTCAAAAAATTTTTTGTATTAAATTTAAAAGTAGAAACTTTGCTCATTAATGCTTGAAACTAAAAATTTCTGAAACTTTTTTCACATTCATTAAATCTAAATGTATTTCGGTGAACAAAAATATGCATACATACTTTCATTCAATCGCAATTTTTCAATTTATTAAACAAAAATAAAAAAGCAGAGAGTTGATGGTTGAAATTCTTTTAAACTTTTTTATTATTATTCATTAATATCATCCATATGGTCTTGTAAAATGAGCGCAACATTTATTTTAATTCTCTTTAAATACAATAAATAAGATTTGTTTTCACTTTAAATTATATAAATTTGGGTAATATTTAACATAAGACATCTTTGATATATGATCTTTTAGACAATAAAATTTTTTAATCTACAGCATTTCTCATTGCTTTTAATTTTTTCGGGTGAAATTGTAAGAACTTCATGCTTTATTACCTCCGCTAAAGTCTCGGAGATCAAAAGTTCTTAAAGTGTAAGTGTAGCTGACTTCGACTTTTTTCATTTTTCTCGTGTTTCGCAAAAATCAAAAGCAATTTAAATTTGAATTAATTTATTAAATTAAGACGATTTTTATGTTGCGCTCATTTTGATAAACCCTTAAATGACGAAAAAAAGTGAATTCCTTGAAATGAATAGAAGTAAAATGTTTTTCAAGAATAAAAATATCAATATCACTAATAAGAATGATGCTTTAATTTATTTTAAATTAAATCATCTCAAATCAAATCAAAATTAGTTACTAAAAAAATCTTTTTCAGCCTGTGTTAATTTAAGTTACTCAATTTTTATAATTTTATTGATTTCTATCTTTCTTTTAAGCTCATTCACCCATCAGTGCAAAGTTTTTGCATATAATTTATTAAAAAAAAAATCTATTTCGCATACTATTTACAGAAAAGACGAAATTCATGAATTCATCATGAATTCGAGATTTTCAAAGAAAATAAGTTTCAATTCAATAAAGTGAAAAACGCATGTTCAGAATGAAATTACGACTCTAAATTATTTAAACACTATAGTGGAGAAAATTTAGTACAGAGATTGCATGATGATTCTTTGTTAAGACTTGTTCATTCTAATCTTGCGAAAACAATTTTCGGAAAATAGGCAAAAAGTCAGGATTAAATGAGTTTAATCATAACAAGTATTTAATAAAAGCGATGTAAAGATTCTGAAGGAATTAAGTGAACAATCCAATTTTGATGTAAAGGCAGTGTGCAAATCTCAAGAAGAAAATGCTATTTAATCCACTCTCATTTAATATGAAAGCGATACGTCTATCATTTGTAAAGCTCACGTAAGCGAGTGATTAAATATTATGAAATGATGGTGATGAATGATGAAATGATAAATAAGATTAAATTAATTGGTCGCCAGAAAGCTCGATTTGGTTAAAACTTTGTTTTATTCATTTGTTAAGTAATTAACATAATAAAACTTAATCAAATTTGAGTTTTGTGATTAGGGGAACAGAAGTTACTTTTGGTTGAGCGCATAATAACATAATTATTTGAATAACTATATAAGTCTACGACAATAAATTTGGTTTACAGATGGCTATACCAAAGCAATAAATTTTACTTTGAGGCAAAAATTAGGCAATAAAAAAGCTATTCCTATATACGATTCCTGTTAGAATGTTTTGCTATTTTACACATATAAAACAACTATGATAAATGCAAATTATCGCAACAAAAAAAATAGCATGAACTTGTATATAAATTCAATGCTGTGTAAGTTTTTATTTGAACATGCAAATAAATCAATTGAAAACTTCGAAAGCAATTAGAATTTATATTTTTATGAAAAGTAAACAATTTTTCAACAATTGTAAATTTTCTATTTTAGTCATAATAATTGCTCGCCAAAAAATTAGAAATAATTCATAGAGCTATCCGAAACAAATTGAAGTGCGAAGAAATAAAATTTATTATTCAGTCGAAATGATGAAATTAATTTCGAATTCAGCGAAGTTAAAAATTTATTACTCGTAAAGCCGAAAGCGAAGAAAGAAAAGTTATAAAACGAAGTAAATGAATGCTCCGAACAAAAGCGATTCAATGAAGAGTGAACAGTTAATTTGAGCAATATTTCAAGCGAGTTTATTGCAAATGATAGCCGCTGAAATAACAGTTTTGTAAAGAAAAGTTTTAAAATTAGTTTTCAAAGTATTGAAAGTGAGCGCTCATTTGAAAGCGACATGTCTCTGTTTTCCGCTATCTCTTCTAATAAATAACTTTCGCGACTGTACCGAAAGCAAATAGCGTATATTTATTGTAATGACTAATTTGATTGCTCCGAAAATGCAGCCTTTGTGAACGTGTATTAAATTAATGCCTTCTGCAAACTAGAATTGACAAATGCAATCAAAATATTGCAAACTTGTGTGTTCGCTTTAATACTACAGTTTTCTGCTTGAAAATCAAATGCTTAATCAAGCGACATACTGTTTTTAATATCTTACACTTAATTGATCAGCGGGAATTTTCAATATCTTAGCATGTAAGCGAATTAGTTTAAATTGAATACGAATCGCTAAGGGAAACAAAAATTTTTAATTACAAATGTTTTCAAATTGATTGAAGAAAAATTTAAAGCAAGTGATTGAGAACAGAATCAAAAATAAATTTTCAAGCATTTATTTTGGGTTTAAAATTTGAAAATCGCAGGTTTTTTCAATCTCTTTTCGCTTATTTACTTATGTCATTCAAGTTTGCTTTTAGTTTATAAATTTTCAAAAGACCATCTAAAATTTTCAATTATCATCAATATTCAAAGAGCTTCGTGTTTGCTAACCATGAATGTTTACAAATAAAAAAAAAGTTAAAAGCAGAATATTGAGATGAAAACTTCTTTTCTTCGTTTTGAGCACTTCACATATGACTTTAAGATCCATTGTTGAAATTAAATTTTGTCGAAATTTGGCGATAACGAAATTGAATCGATAGAAAATAGCTGTTTCTCGCCTTAAAAGAACTTTCTTAAAAGCGGTTTGCGAAAGAGAACAAAAAAAGTGGAAAACTTTTCGGAGGGAGAAAGAGAGAGATTGAGAGGAAAAAAACCGAAATAATATTAGATTTTCAAGTTTTTACACTTTAAAACAAGTGCTCGTAAAACATTCACTTTTGCTGAAATTGAAAACACAGTTTGAAAAAACTTTATTATATGACTTGAAAAAAAAAGTTTTTTTGAAGAAGCCGAAAATAACTTTTTATTAATATGCAAATAAAAAATGAATTATGAATAAATAATCAATTTTTTCATCAATCATTCTACGTTTTAGGCAATTATTTTTGCATTTACATATTTACTGTATTCAGGTGAAATAGCGTCGAGGTGCCCTTTGATTCATAATGCAATAAACCTGAAATGCGCAAAACAAAACTTCAGGAAGAAGAGCGAAAGATAATATGATTATTCTCTGCTGTCGAAATGATTGACGACAAAGATTTTTCTTTTATAGCCGCAGAAAATCGAGAAGACATGCAAATGGATGTATTAATTGCTGTGAGATATACTAGCGACCATATGACATGATAAACTGACTTAATTTGCGTGTGTAAATATTAGAGTTTTGCGTGCACCGATGTGGTTAAGAATCGAAATTTTATCCTTTCACTAATGGCCACTAATTTTACTTTTATTTTTTAGCGTATAAAAAATGAAAAAATGAAGCAAGAGTGTTAAAGCTAAATGCGTGATGCATCAATTTCAATTACTCGATTCTTATTTCGAAGGTTTCCGTTTTCACTCTATAAAGCAGCAAACTAGAACGCTCAGCTCTTTTTAGAGCCAATTATGCTCTCTTGCCGTTCAATTGCTTTGAAGATAAGAAAAGGATAAGCGCATAAAGCAATCACGATTCGAGTGTGTTTCATAGCACATGACAGATATTTTAATAAATAAAATATGTGCACGTTTTGAAATGTGGATGCGATTGAAAAAAAAACGATGTTTGCGCTATACTCTAGATAGTGAGTTATGTTAGATAGTGAAAAATTTCCGGACTCGTTTTGAGCAGCAAAAAGAAAAAAGTAGAGCATAAAAAAGGTGATTGAAAGCGTCATTAAAAGTCGCGAGAATGATGAAAAAGATGATATATAAATCATTTTGTGAAAGTTTCGCGTTTCAAATCCCCCATATTGCATTCAATGATGTTGAAAAACAATTGATACTTCGCTTTAACAGAGTAGAGGAAAACGAAGAAAATTTCTTACGAATGACTTGAATCAATAATCAATCAAAAATAAAACTTCGTCTGCTTTTGTAGCCGAGAAATTTTTTTCCGAAATGATTGTCGACACTCTGTTTTTTCCAATTCTTTCACATTTTTTATCTTTAATCTTATGTTCAATTTTGTACAACTCTATACATCAAAAAGGTTTCTCGCTGCGCCTAACGTAGTGAGCGTAGTGCTCAAAATATTAAACTTTCTTTTTCAGATTAGAAGCGTACTTTAAAAAAACATCAAAATTCAAAAACGCTTTGGACTCATCAATAACAATGAAAAGTTAAAGCTTGAACTAAACAAAGAATTGCAATGATAAATCGAGTTGAAGTAAAGCGTTTCATAAAGAATACTTTAGCTATTGAAAATCTGTTTGTTTTATAAAAATAGAATTTACGAAAACAAATTGATCTAGAGCAATAAAAAATAGCAAAATCTATAATAATATCAAGATAAAATATATTTTCAATAGCTTCAACAATTTTTTCTTGAAAAACTTTACAATTCTATCCAAAAAAGTTAATTACTCAAAAGTTACTTTCACAAATAAAAAATTGTTTAATTTTAATATTAGCTACATAGAACAACTATGGAACGATATATAAAACGATAAAATACTTTTTTGTCAGCCCTGTTCTTTAAAGATAGCTTAAGTATGAACATATAAACTTTAAAAACATTTTGCTTTAAAATGGTTCGATACTTTTATACTAAAATACTTTTCAAAGCAATCGTTTAGCTGAGATAGAATTTCAAAAATCGCAAATGCACGCAATTCAATGAAACGATTCATTGATCACAGACAAATCCGCGAGAGATGAAAAAAACTAAACTACGACGTCTGTTTGAAATTTGAATTCGTGTTACTCTTTTTTCAAAGCAGATTAATCGATAATAGTGAAATATTTCGTAAAGATGTAATCGTTTACTAGATTTTGAAGCGAATGACATTTAAAAAATGTTTTAAAGTTACATAAAAATCAAAATTCGATAGACAAGAAGAATTTTTTTTATCGCTCAGAAAAATAAGAACGAAAAATTTTTGTTTGAAAATTGCACTCTTATGTAAAAACTGCATACTCGCTTCAAAAATTCTAAAAATCTTTTCATCTAAAATTGAATTGAAATCACACCTCTTCTCACACGTCGAACTTGAAATTGTAAAATTTGAACATTTTTGTTTCTCTTTGCACTTTTTTCTCTGCTTTAAAATTTAAATTTAAAATAGATTTTTACTTTTCCTTAATTTTCCATAATTTTTTCGAGCTTTTTTTCACTCGATTTCACGCTCATCGAATCTCTTTTCTCATTCACATTTCTCATTCTGAATTTCTTTGAATTCTTTTATTTGTTTCGCAAGCAATAAGTTTGTGATTTTGAAATCAAGTATATGATAAAAAAATGTAATTTATATGACATGATCAATGATCATGAAAGATGGGCTAAAATTAGAAAATCAATATCTTCGCTTGATTTTCGCTTAATTTGTGTGCATTTGCTTTTTTGCAATGATTGTAATTACAAATAATTTTCAATGTTTTTGCTTCAATAATGCTCTTATCTTAGAGATTTTGCCGAATTTCCATGTCTCTTTTCATTTTTGTTAATTTCAATTAATATATTGAATAGATTTTAATAATGCAAAATGTTTTAGCTTTAAAATGTTTAATGTATGCTTAAAATCTATTTGAATCATGAAAACTTTTGCATTTTCTGCGCTAAAATGAATATTATGAACGCTTTCAAGTTGTATCATTTGCTCGCCAATTTGTTTAACTTATATTGCCATATTGCTTTGACAGTGCTTGTCATTGAATTGAAATCAATTTATCAAGTATGAATTAATTTTATCAAAAGTAGCAAAGCTGTCTTGACATATTTAAATTTGTATGAGAAAATATTGTGCCATTGTGTAAAAATAAAACAATGCAATTCGATTGTTCTCTTTCAATTTAATTTTGATTGCATTATATAAAAGATTAATTGATTTCTAAAATATAAATTATACTCAAATTTTTTAAAATTATTTTAACAGATTCCGAAATGACGCTGAAATAAAGCTGTGCTTAATTGTTATTATTTTGAATTAGTATGTAAAAGTGATTTTCTATGGGTAAAAATGCAGAAATGTGTTTATCTTATAAATTTTTTTCAATATTACCTTTTTGGACAATTTCTTAAGCAAAAAATTGTAATATTCTTATCGTATTTCTGTAATTCAATGATTGTCTCAAATATTTCATATTCACTTTTTACTTTATATAAGATACAAATTGAGCTTTTGAGAAAATTCCATTCATAAATTTAAAAGTGTAATATTAGAAAATGTATTGAAGTGATATTGAAAGAATTGATTGAAATGTACACCGAAAATGTCAATTGTCAAGACCGAGACATGTGTTAAAATATAAATCATCTGCAGTCAAACACAATCATCTTAATGCAATACTTTATTATATCGAGACCGTGTTTATGAAGATGAAAATTGGATCAGAAAAATGAATTCGATAAACGGATAATGATATAGTTCTATGTGTCATTGTAGCAAAGTTTTCCGGCGCTATAATCACATTTGTTTTTATGTTCGAGTATATTCTTCTCGCTTTTTCCAAATAATCGATAAATCGTTTTTATTTTTCAGAACTTTTAGAAAAACTAGAAATACTTCATCAATTCAATAATTAATATCTACTTGTATGCTAATGCATGTTGAATGTTTGTTTTATTTAGCTGATGACTTCGTCGAAGAATAAAGATTTCGTGATAAATGAAATGTAATGCGAATCGAGATGTAATTGTATACAATGAATTCAAAATAAAAAGTAGCAATAAGTAAAAATAATGTTGAAGCAAATAAATATTTTATATCAAATGTTCGCTTGAATTTACGACATTCGTGTATAAATAAATATAATAAAATAAATCTTTTCGCTACATTTAAAACATGCTTTATTGCAAAGCAATAGGTTGAACGAGCGTAAATCAATTTTGTATGTACGGTCGTGGCCACATTTGTATGTTAGAATATCCATTGATAACTCAAGTCTTTAAAGGTAAATGTAACATATTAATGTGGCATCGAGAGTATCTAATGAATTAACATAGATGTGTAAATTGGATTAAATCTCGTATCGTATCAGTGATTATACCGAAAACAGTTTTAAGTTTTTTCAAAGTTTATTCTCCTATTATGGAAATCCGCTTTTAATCATTTTAAAAATTCTTTTTGCTTTAATATTTTGTTTTTGTTCTTGATAATTTATAAGTAGAAATTGAATTTGTACTTATTATATTGCAAAACTTTGCTTCGCTACTAGAACAAGTGAGATCGTTAAATTCGATCACACGAAGTGAAGCAAAACTGCAAATCGATTTTTATTATTTTATCTTTATTGAAGCAAATCAATATATAAGCGCAAGTTGTAGTTAAAATTTCTTCAAAAACAATCAACGAATAAAATTTTAATTGAATTGAGCGTAACGAGATAAAAAGGTTTGAAAATGAATTATCAAAAAATTTTTAAATTTTATGTTTACTTCCTTGCAAAAAAAGCGAATAAATTTCGACATCGTTTTAAAAAATTGAACAAAACATAACTCCATTTAAAGAGTTTCTTATTTCATTGATTGAAGAATTTAAATTTTGAAAATGTGGTAATCACCTTTCGTAAGCAATTTATATTGAGCAAAATGTAAATTCTTTAAAAATATGAATGAAAATGAATTCTTCAATAAAACTGATTTTTGTGTATATAAGCTTAAAAATTTGTCTATTTTCATCATAAAAGCTAGAATTACAACCGCAAGCAAAAAAGTATATTACTTTTGAAAGAATACTTTACTGCACTGAAAAAATCATAACTAATATCGAAACATGTTTATGATAAAATGAAGTTATGAATTTTTTCTACAAAAAATGAAATATACTTTTAAAGTAATTTACTTTTTTGCTCACGTTAGTACAATTTTTTATCATAGCGTTTCTCGATTTTAGTTTTTATTAAAGCAATATGTCGGACTCCAAAAATTTTGTCAATGTCAAAACTAAAATACCCAAGGATTGGTAAAGCTTTGAAGAAAGAATACTTGAAACAAGTATTAAAAATTTGCCGGATTTCTAATGGAAAAAGTATTTGAAAATCTTTCGAATGTCTGTTTTGATGCAAAAAAATTCTCACTCGAATGCCACCAAGTTAAAGGGTGAATACCTACAAGCATTAGATCTAATGTATATTTTTGTCACTTATGTGTTTCATGGATTTTGGCAAAACAATTTCGAAGTTTTTAAAGTGTAAATATGTTTCTCAACTTTTGATAGTCTCCTCCTTTTTAATATGTGTCGAAAATTTTCTAACTTCAATTTTGTATTTGAGACGATTTTGATATGTTGAATTATTGATTCCTAATATTTCTTTTTATTTAGTCTAAGACTGAGTCTTAATAAGACTGTAAGCAATGCTTTCACTTAAATTCCGACAAGATGTTCTTATCTTGAAGTCACAGCTTGTTGAGACATTTAAGAATTACAAAAATTCAATATTATCTAGACATTGTTTAAATCTCGAATTTGAGCTAAAAGAAAACGAAAAGCATTTTTGATTTTATCATTACATAATAATTACGCTTAGAAATAAATATTTTCAATCGATTGAGAAAAAAAATCTTTCAAAAATTTAATTTAGAAATATTCAATTAAAAAGCAGTTCTTTCAATAGAGACATCAGAAAAGAAGTAGGCAATGGCTTTTTCTAAAAATAATTTTTAAACAATTGGCTAAAATGATGCTGAAATAGTAATGAAAACGAGTAGGTATGTTCATTCATGAATAAACGAAAAATAAAGTAAAGACATAGCGAAATCCTTTCGTTTTAAGTGAACAGGAAGTAAGCTCTTTACATTTGAAAAGAAAGTTTTTTCAGTGCTTTGACATTATTTTGCTTTTATTTTGAAATAAGAAGAGTGAACGTCTTTCTTTCTTCATGGCATTATTAAAATGCCAAAGATATGATAGGGAAAATCATTGTCTTGGAAAAGCTCTTTCTGTTCTAGATTAAATTTAAATTTCATTTCTACACTATAAACATTTTTTATATTGGAATTTTTAAACTTGAAAAACTTTTTAAAAAGCAGTAAAGCATTTGAATTTTTTACGATTTGAAGTTTCCATAGTTTCATTTAACTTATCATTATTTCTTCAGTCGAAATTATCTGACTGGAAATAAAAATAAAAAATATGATTGATATACTTTTTGATACGTGAAAAACGTAGCATTGCTCAACTGGAAAAACGGAGGTAAGTTTTAAGACAAAGAAAGTCATATAGAATGATTTCAGACTATATAAAAATAAATTGTGAATTCGTGAATTTCGCCATCTTCTATGAACGATCACTTTATTAAACATCGGGCAAAAGCTTTCTACATTAGCTTTTTAAAATGAAAATCAATTGAAAATAGCGTGAATTTTCAAAATTGAAAATTTTGAAACGTAATTTTAGTTAAATTTATAAATAAAAATAAATAAACTTTATTTCTGCATTTAAGCAAAGAATACAGCTAAAACTGATCCTTACAAATTAAAAAGTTATTTAAAAAATT
>NCKU01001763.1:0-14156 GCA_003675995.1 Dinothrombium tinctorium
ACTTTTATTGTTAATCTCGTTTTTAAAGCAAACATAATACACATTTAAAAGCTTTTTTGATCGAAACTTTCTTTTTGACTTGAAAACTCAAATGTTTGATTTGTTTTAAATAAAAACTTTTTCATTCTGTTGTGAATGAAACTCAGATTCTACTGCCAGGAAACCAGGATCTTGTCCGGCCTGATCCTTACTCATGCGGTTAAATAGATCTTATAGACGTAGAATTAAAAATGATACATACAGTCGGAAAAACATTGCTAATGCATTAGCGTTATTGTGTTCAAAGTTCGACTGATAAATGAAGCTTTTAAATGTTACATAGCACTTTAACAATTCATGTTTTCACTCTACTGTAAAAAGTTACTAAAAACTCAATTGTTATAACATTCTATTATTATAATTGGTTAACACAATCAAATGTATTAAATTTCTGCAATCAATAAAATGTTCACTGTTTGAAAACTTCATCCGAACTTTATGTAGAAAAAAACGAGAATCAAATAAAAATATTCATAAATACAACAGAATGCTTTAAATCTGTCCAAAAGAGCGAAATATGAGCACAAAAATAAAGAAGTTTGATATTCTCTCAGATCTCATGTTCATAAAAGCAACAAACGTGTTTTTAATCCTCAGCTTTTTAAAGCGATCGCAAATTGAAATTACATTCTTTAATTAAACAAATTATTACTTCATGTTATTTTAATAAAGATACGTGCATTCAACGTAAACCTCATTTATGAAAAGCTCAAAAGTCAAACGAATTTTAATTTTAGAATGTTTAGTGCACGACTTAACACAATTTGTAATGAAGGCAGAAAAATGTTTATATGTTGTGATAAGAGTAAAAGAATGAGATAATGTTAGGCAAAATACAATTTAATTAAAATAAGCTTATTTAGAGACGTAAGAGAGTGACAGGCCAATAGAATGCGAAACAAATTATAAATAATAAAACGAAAAAAACTCGAGAATATGAGTCTATTTTCATCGCTTTATATTCAGCAGAATTATGATCGATAGCAGCTTCAAACCATCCTGTGATTTTCTCTAATTTCGTGCTCTTCTTGAATTCTTTTGGCAGTCTGTCGAATCGTCTTTGTATTCTTTCTCTATCGTTCATTTCGTACTTGACGCGTTGCTTATTTTTAAAGAAAACATAATGTACGATGCTACATTGTATCATCTGTGCAATGATAAATCCAACCGCGATAAACATCCATCGATCGAGTCCCTAAAATAAAATAAAATAAATAAATAAATTTATCTGCTTTAAACTTGACTTACAGTTGTGTATCCAACAGGAGGTAGTGATTGGCGAATTGATGCAAATTGACCAGTTTGAGAGAGCAATAGCGATATTTGAATTGATACTCGTTCCGGTATTGAATTGATGCCTAACCATAATGTTGAAAGTGAAATGAGTATAATAAGCACACTGGGCACGTAGACACCAGCGATTTTATTCATGATGAGTCGTTCAAACTTTAAATCAATTGCCAGTACATAATATTTCCCTTAAAAAAAAATTAATCTTTACCTGAATCAGCTTACTTTTTTAGTCTTACTAATCAATACTTTCTCCTCGAATTCGGTGTGATTCTCAATTGTTATTTGAAATTCATTTAACTTTGCATCGGTATCAAGAGTTGGTTCATTCATCCATTTCAATTTCAAATATCTTGTTGAATAAGAAACTAATATATATTTAATTTTTTCGTAAATTTTTTATCTTAAATTTATCTTAATCTTAAATTTTTTAATCGTTAAATTTCAATCTTAAAGTGAAGAGTATAGACAAGTTTTTAAGCAAATTTTCAAAAAAAAATTAAGAGGACCAATGGCTGAATTTTTTATATTTTTTTCATTGTTACCTAATAGATGAGGATTTTGTCAATTAATTTTTTGAAAATGTTGCTCGATGAAATAAATCAGGTAAAGTGGGTTTCTATGTTTAGCACAAATAAAATCTTTCAATATCGTGTTTAACATAAGAAGCTTTTAAATAAGTAACAAAGTGATTATACTTACAACTTCGAAACTTAATTTGACAGTGCTGAATGTCAACTGGATAGTGTTGAAATGTTAATGGACATGATACCACTGAAGTAAATCTAAAGAATCAAGTTAATTTTTTATAGAAAAGATAAAAATAAAATCAACCTCGCGTTGTAAGTCATTTCACACTTGTCAGCATCTTGTTTGTAGAGTAAAAATTCGGTTCGAGTTTCTTTTGTTTGTGTTCCTTCGCTTTTCGCGTTCATCAAGAATATATTCGGCATCCAAACAGTCGATTTGTCGGTTACTTCGATTCCATGAGGACCGACAGGAACGCGATTCACGGTTAACTTATTTTTAAATGCTTGACAAGAAAGATTCGAGAAACGCCAGTTTAATTTCATATTGAAATCTACTGAAAAATCCTGTTTGCGGAGGAATTTGTAATTTTAATAAATGCAAATTTATGATTATCAATAATGAAAGCTTATCATAATTATTTTCCCTTTTTTTCTGTAAAAATCATTCACTTGATAAGTGAATACTTGTCACATTTCAAGCTAAAATATTTAAAGAATTTCTCGATCGAAAAACACTTACCATGTCCTGATCGGAAAGCGAATTGATATAATCAATATGGAGAAAAACATTGATCATCATTATTTTATCACTGCCTTCATTTGGCATCGCTTTGGAATCTTCATAGTCTTGCGTATTTTCTTCAACTTTAGCTATCACGGTAGGATGCATCCATTCAGGAACCTTAAAGCAAAATTTTCAAATTTCGATCATCTTTTTTTTCACTTTTGAATACTTCTCTGCAAAAAGAAAGTAAAGGACAAAGATTGGAATCATTTTTAATAATCTCGCGCATTTCTCGTTCAATTTCATATTTCGAGTAAAACGGACAATGACTTGTTGCGTTTGTCTATTTTGAGAAACAAAATTTTAAAATTTTATCGATCATCTTTCTCGTAGGAATTTACACGACGAATCTCAATAAATTTCTCTCCATAAATATAAATTGAGTTGGTTAAAAAAGTGATTAAAAATTGTTTAAATAACATTTTTGCTTGTCAAATAAATTATTTGTGTTATATATTTTGTCGGCTTTTGTTTTGTAGCAACTTAAAGCTACGCAATGTTTGTTGTTTTGAATTTCGTTTGCTGTCGAAAAACCGAAAAAGAAAAAAACAATTTCAATATTCAATGCAAGAGTCCATTTAATCGTAAATGTGTTGAAAACAACGATTTCCTTGACATTTAACACTCATTTGCATGAAGTAATAAATTCACGCTTTTCAAATAAGAAAGAAAACAAATTCGAAAATTTGAATTGTACAAAGCAATTCAATTAATTTGATGAAGAAAACTCTTTCAGAATTTTTTCTTTAATATTCATTTCGTAATTCAAAAATAAATTTTTCAGTGATTTATGTAAGAAGTAAGATTTTCGTGTGTCAAGCTTTTGCTATTCATTAAAGACGTGGTATGCGCAATCCACATCGCCGATTATACTTGTCCTCATTTCGAAATTAAAATTTCCCGTTTTAAAGCACAAAATTATCGACTTTTTTTCAAAAGTCTCGCCAAAACTTTATGATGGATTTTGCTGCAAAAGAAAAACTTTTGAAAACTGGTGTTTCTGCTCATACCAGACGGAAAAAAGGATTTTACTCGCAACAAGTACAATAACAAGAGAAAAAAGGAGTCGTAGAGGTGATATGGAAGAGGGATGAAACGATTCACTCACATGCTTCACTCCTTGCAAATGGCGAATTGATTCTTTTTTGTTTTCTCAACTGCCAGTTATATATTTTAGGTGCTACTGGAAAATTTTGACAGTCGTTCCTGTTGATTGTATTTTTCAATCGGATGCGAATACGCCTGTTGAATGTTATCGTACACATATTATCATTTTTATTCGAAAGCAAACAATAAAACAAAATGTCGCGACTTCTGCAAGAATTGCGTAGCAAAATTTTAACTTTTGAAGGGCCCGTGGTAGCCACTGTTACGCCATCAAATCAAACAGGGTTTGTTGAAAAACTGTCCCTCAAAATTTAACTCGAGGCGAATTTTGTTTATTGAATGATGATGGGTGCATGAAGAATGCTTGTTTTATTTCATAAACATTCAATTAATGTCTTGTGATAATATGACGTTTCGCTCATGTTTTGAATTTTGCCTCTTTTCTTAACAGCAAAATCAATTGCGAAATAATTGGAAAATATGCATCGCGTTTACGCTCGATCGGCGTACGAGGAGCATTCATTCACGGAACCACTGGAGAAGCGTTCACGCTAACGAATGCAGAAAAAATGTCGCTAACTAGAGAATGGGCAAAACATTCTCATTCATTGCTGACAATTATAAACGTGTCATCTACCAGCGCTAGCGAAAGCATCGAGCACGCACGGTTGTGCGAAGAGCTGGCTGTCGATGCGATTGCTATGCTGCCTCATATTTACTATCGACCGAAGGATGAATCCGAGTTGGTCGAATACTTGAAATTGATCGCAAGTGCAGCTCCGAATACACCTTTAATTTACTATCACTTTCCAGCTTGCACTCATGTCGAACGTAATTTCAATGCATCACACTTTTGCTTTTCACTTACAGTGAATAATCATTTACTATCTTATTGATAGATAATTTGCTAATCTGTGTGAAAGAAGTTTCCCACTTTGAACACTGCAATTTACGCATAGAAAAAAAAACTTTTCTTCATTTTTCCATTACAAAGTTTAAGCGTAAAACAAATCTATCGAAGGCAATCTTTTTGTGGACCGATTATCTCTTTATTAATTTACAAGTGTAACACAAGGATATCAATTAAATTAACGATGTGTTTTTGCGCGAACTCAATTTAATAAATGTCTTCATGTTACAATTGTAAATCGATAAAAAGGTAATCGCTCCACGAAAAGATAGCCATTAGCTTGATGCTTTACGCAACCCTACCTTGCCATTAATTAATTATGAAACTAAAGCTTTGAATTAATAATGACCGCAAGTTTACCTCTGACAATTCTACTAAAATATAATAACAATAATAACAATTCTCCATCATTTTTTAAAATTACGAAGTATTTTATCTAGACCCAAAGATAAAAAAAAACTCAATTTTGAATTACAAGTTAAACTTTGTTTAGATCAAGATTAAACATTACTAGCGCTAAGCGATGAAATGTATGCTTTTGAAATTTTAATGTAATTCAAAATTGTATTTTGACTAATTCTTACAAGATTTTTTTTATATAAAAAGTTAAGCGTTGATTAGGTAATCGCATTTAAATATTTAAGTTACAATATGTAACACTTAATGAGGCAAGAATTTTTATTTTACGTTTTCTGTTTATAGTGAACTTAACTAAATTCGTTTTGCTCGCATTGCGTGAGATACCATCGTTTGTTGGAATGAAATACACATCGGGCGATATAATAGAGGTTCAACGCGTTCTTTACCAGTTCAAAGACAGTGTGAAAATATTTATGGGGTTTGAGGAGGTAATTAAATGAAGAATAAAAATAATCAAAACGAATTCATTCGAAAGCGAAAACGAGATACACAAGTTTGCGTTACTTTTTCTGTGCAGACACTTTTACCTGCATTAGTTTGCGGTGCGAACGCTGCCATTTGCGCTCTATTCAACTTGGCTGAGTGCACGAAGGCGTACGATGTAATGAGAGATGTTTATGTGCACGATTTGCACAAGGCTCTAGAGGAGCAAAAAAGACTTGCATTGAAATTCAAAGACTTGTCGCAAGAAGGTATTCGTGTTTTTTTTTCGCAAAACGAGATTTTTATTGATTAAATTTGTTTTCAATTACAGGTCATTTATTCATAAATGTACGTAAAGCCCTGAAAGACGAAACCAATGGCGAAATTTCGGCCGGAGCCCCGCGACCACCGCTTTCGATGAATTGAAATTGCTTAGCACTTCGCTCAATGCATACGATTGTTGAATTTAAATTTTCACTCTTTTGGTCCGCTTCTTAATAAATGGTGAAACTTCGATACTTTTTTCCTCGAAGTGGCATATTTTCTTCGCTTTCACTTTTTCGCCAGCAAAAGCAGCAGTAATAGAATAAATTCTTAATTGTAGTTGACTTGTTTGATTTACGACTCGAGCTCATTGATTTATTAAATTCGTAATAATTAAAGCCCCGCGTTGAAGGATGAATTGTGCCATAGTTTCGGTGGGTTGTTTCGCGATTTGATCGCCGAAATATGTATTTGAGTTTTGTCCAATTCTTCTGTTTAAAAAGAGTGAATTCAAAAAATTATCTCCTCAATTTCTTAAAAATGCTCTCGATTGGAGTCAAATAATTGAATTTTTAAACAAGAGTGTTTTGCAACAAAGCAGATGATTAAATGAGATTTTCATTGAATCAGTAAAGTTCTAATTTCTTTTCAACCACATGTTTTTTTATTGGCGAAAATGTTCGAAAAATTTACGCACAGCAAATGAATTTGTATGTAAAACAAAATTCAGTCACCAATATAAAGTAATAGCTGTTTACATATGATTTTATTTTGTTTGCTCAAAATAACTTTCTTCTGTGATTAAAATTTCAAGGAAAATACTTGTGAGATGTTGGTTTTCTTTTTTCTTATTTTTTAGCTAGATATTCATTCATTTAACTTTAGCTTGCCCTTTACAAACAAATTACTCAATTTAAAGCCGATTTAAAAATAACTCGTTGCTATTGCGTTTTCAAGAACATGAGAGCATATATCATTTGCTTTTCTCTCTTATTTAATTTTACGCGTTTTATCAAACTTATTCAAAAATAACAAAATTACATTGGTTTTTAAGCGCTTTTTTGTTCGATGGTTTCAAACTGGCAATAAATAAAATTAAGCACTCAGTAAAGCTAAATGAATATGTTTATGCTATAAAAATTTCTTAGTGATGACAATACAATGCTTTAATGAAGTACGAAGTAATCATGAAATTAGCATTTTTTTAAAATTACAGACAACGTAGTTTTAAAATAATTTTTTATTGAGCGATAGAATCGTGAATTGTAAAAATATCGAATAGCAAATTTATGGAAATCGGAATCGATGTATAAAACCGAGATACTAATTAAAAAACTTTTTTGTTGTAATTTGTTTAGTTGTTTTGTTTTATTTTTATACTAATAATTGCATTGAACATTTTCTCACTTAGTTTATTAAAATTTCATATTTTATTAATTATCTTCTCTTTTTAAATAATTATGAATTTTTTAGATTGAAAATGTAAAAGAATTTTTAAACTTTTTTATTTCGTTTATTCATTCACTTCATTCATTTACTCTTTATCATTTAATATTA
The DNA here is from genome assembly GCA_003675995.1 of Dinothrombium tinctorium. Taxonomy (NCBI): domain Eukaryota; kingdom Metazoa; phylum Arthropoda; class Arachnida; order Trombidiformes; family Trombidiidae; genus Dinothrombium; species Dinothrombium tinctorium. The sequence goes on from NCKU01001763.1 coordinate 7,325, forward strand.
TTGTTGTTGTCAAAATAGAAAGCAAAAAAGTTTCGCTATCTTTATCCTTTCAATTTATCATCTAAAAGGCATTATCAGGTGCACTTATCAAAGTGCAGTTACCATCCACTCTAGCCGAATCAAATGTGTTGAATAATCTTTTTTTTCTGACAATTAAATTTATATACATAATCGAAGCATTTTGTATAATTTTTTATGCTTATATTATATATATTATATGATATGAAGTTTAATCCTCAAAGAGCTCCGAACACATCGTTTTTCTCGTTTAATTATACATAACCAGTTCATTTAACTTAAATTTCAGCTAAACATCGTGCGCGAGTAGCAAACTCTTTTAAATCAAAAATAAAATTTTGAATATTTTAAATTTTATTTTTTCATTAAATTTCTATTTTTTTTTTCTCGCTCAAAGCAATTTAATTGCAAATTGGAGGCTATTTTTTACGGATAATGCATTTCAGAAAATCTTATTTGAAATTGAACAAACTCAAAATTTCGAAATTATTTTAAAAATTAAAGTTTTTTTTCAACTAATTACTATTCGGTGAATTGACGGATACTCGAAAGCAATAAATTTTAAAACAAGTGAAATGCGTTTTTGAAATTTTGATTAAAACTCTAAAGGAAAAAAATTTCATTGAATTGAAATAAACGCATTTGAAAATATGAAATGCGTGAAATGTTAAAAAAATCTTTTAGCATTTAATTTGATTTCCCCCTTCTTAAATAAAAGGTTTATTAAGTTAGTAAAAAAGGGTAAACAAAATTTTCTTAGAAAGCTTTAAAATTTAAGTTTATATTTTGAAATTCAGATAAAGTTTATATCTATTTTTTAAATTTCAAAGTTAAAAAACAGATTAATAAAATTGTCTTTAATTGACAACAAAAATTTATAAAATGATTATTTTAGGCAACCTTTTAAATTAAAAATTAATTTTAGAATCAGTAAATTTCTGAATGGTCAAGAGTTTTGTATTACTTACTTCCTCCTACTTTTCTAAGAATATTGAAAAAAAACGAAGAAATTTCACATCTGAATTTTTTACAGTTGAAGATTTAAATTGAATTAATGTGAATTTGACTTTTTTTTTAATTTTGATATCTAAATATAATCATAATAAGCAAACTTAAAAAATTCTAATTTTTGTGAAAATGATTACCTCGTGATAATCACTCATTCTCCTGCTTCAATCACAGCTTGATCCCGTGATTTATATATTGTCTAATGTGCAATTTGTTCATTTCGCGCATTGCATAATTTTGATAGAGAGATTTTTTTAAACAGAACATTCTTGTAAAATAAATTTAAAAAAGGAAAATGCTAATAAGGATTCACTAACTTTCAATATTAATTATGATTCAATTTTTATTATATTATCGCAGTTTTTTCGAATTAGATTTCAACTAAAAGCATCGAAAAGTAATGACGCACTTTCAATGTTTAAATTATTGAAACGTCAAAATTGAAAAATTAATAATTTTCAAATTGGAAATAAAAATTTCAAGATTCACAAGAAATTAGCGACTCGTAGATGATATGAATGCAAATTTAAATTGTAAATTAAATTCACTTTTAAAGCAGTTTAGTCATTCTCATAATACTTATTTTTAAATTCAAAGATAATTAAAAAAATCATTTGATTAGCGAGAAAAAAAGAAAAAAGATTGGCGCTACTTACAATGCATTTTCTCCAAATAACATTCTCGCTGCTCGTTGTGCGTTCGAAATCTCGGCGAAATTTTCGATTCCAAAGGAAGTCTTTATTCGCGTCTTTATCTTTTAAATTTTGTAGTGAGATAGCTCTTCTAATCGAAGAATGAAAAGGACAGTTAAAATCGAAGCAACAGCTCATCATGTTTTTACGATAGGCTGAGATATGCGCTAAAATTTTACTTTTATCTTCCAAATCTAAAGCATCTAAAAAGTTTTGCGACGCGATCACAATGGAGGATGTCTCTTTCGACGGTATCAGCACATTATTACTGCTTGAATTCGGCTCATTTGATAATTGCTCTGACGATCGAGAAGCACCATTATGCTTTGTGTTTGCACTAACTAAGTCCACAATAGCTTCATCACTTAGTTCAAAACCATTCGCGGAAATGTAGCTGGAGTTTGCTCTCGTATTGCTCGCATTATCGCACACGTCTGTACCGATGCCTCTCTGCATTTGCATACCACCCATGCTTCCATTTATCATCGGTCTCTTGCCATTAACATAAGTGCTTGAATTTCTTTTGTACAGAACTTTGGTTTCCATCTTTTTCTCTTTTTTTAATCGCTGAATTGCAAAAATAGCTTAAATGTCACTGGTAAAAATACTCAAAAGTCAAATACTTTTTTAACGACAAACTTTCGCGATCATCTTTTGCAGCCGAATCACTCGAGTAAAAAAAATATTCTCAGAAAACGTGTCACATTTTATTCGTTTGAAATAAGACGTTCATAGTTTAGCGAACATTCTCAAGTTAGGTAATCTTGACTCTCGCTTTCTCTCCGCTCTCTCTTCTCTTTGCTGCTCCTTTCGCGAAGGATAGTGTTAAAATTTAGACACACGCACGTTTGGTATACTTCAATCCGGATTACCTTCAAAGCAACATATATACCTTGAAGGCAATTAAAATATTGAGTGAAAGAAAAATTCAAATTTCTACGCTCCAAGCGTTAATTCAAACTATCGGTGAATTGTACGAAAAGCTTTTTAAAAGAGACGGCTATGCATTTAGAAACAGCGTTGCGGAGAATAAAGCTGAGCTTCTCAGTTTTGTCTGATTTCTCATTCGAAAGCTGCCATTAAGTAGCTCTTCGTATAAGTCTTCACAAAATCCGTAATTATGATGTACAATTTTTGAATCAATCAATTGATTGATTGATGAAATTTCGTTGAAAGTTTTATTATGGCTATAAATTTTAGCGAAATTTTTTATTTCACATTCGATTAACATCGGATGCAGAAGATTATTCTCACTTATTAATTTCACAGTTTAAGCCGCGTGATAGCTTAAATTTAGTAAACATAATTAAACTTCTTGTAAACGTTAAACAATTTATTTGAGTTGATTTTCCTCATTGAGATCCTCGAGAAAAAAAACCGCGAGCTGCGTTTTGATAAATGCAATAACAATTTGATGAATCGTGAAATGAATGAAAAAAGGAAAGAGCTAAAAAATAAATAAAAGAGCAAAATTCTTGTGAAATGCAATGAAAAACTTGAATTTTTAGTGAAACATTTTCAGGAATAAATTGTTTTGCTTTTTTTTCACTAGTTTGGGTTTCCGACTTTTGCTCTGGTCTCTGTATTATCGAAAGTTTCTTTTCATTGGCTTCCAACAAGTAATATAATTAAAATAAGACAAACCTTTTATGATCGACATTTGTTTGCAAAAATTCTCTCTAATCTCACTTGCTTTTTCTGTTGAAAAACAAACAAAAGAAACATCAGTAAAATAGATAAAAGTATGTAGCTAATAGCGACAATTTTTTTGCATTTCGAAATGCTTTGAGAGATAATTTTTCAGAAATAATTTTTCGGACACATTATTCGGCTTTTTATGACATTCAAAACCTGATTTTTTTTACGAATTTACGATGAGGTGGCCAATTAATTTTTTCCGAAACTTTACTCAAAATGAATGAAAAGAGTTTCACTTGCTTCTTGTAAAAGCGAGGTCGTCATCACATTATCGCAAAAATAGAGAATCTTTTTCATTGAACAAGAAGAATGTTTACTTGAATGTTTTCACCTTACCTCAAAAGCGCGAAAAATTGACCTTTTCCGTCTGTCGTTCTAATGAATACTGAATTATGGTAACTTTATAAAAAAATTTTGCACAAGTTAAATATTAATAAATTATGTTCTGAGTACAACAATAATTTCATTGCGCAAACGTTTTCAGGTCAACAAAAAATTTTTCTTTAAACAAACTATGTAACCTATTTGAGAATATTTTTCGTAAATTTTGTGAATTAGGTTATTTTTTAATTTAATTAAAATTAATAAAAAATTAAGTTAACTTAATATCTAATTTATCATTAATTAAAATGTTAAAATAAATTGAACAAAAATAGCGATGAAATCGTAGATCGAATTAAAAGCGCAAAAGGTTTAGATAGGCATTTGCGTATAACAAATTAAATTATAATTATGTGTAAATCAATTCTTACAATTATAAATAATTTTGAAATTCTATTTGAATCATCAGTGAATCAATCTTTTTTCCGCTAAAGATAGGTAACAAAGTGCAAAATCAAAAGAAAAAATGAGATTTGAATCAAACTAGCAAAATCAGATTCGTAAGTGGCGATCAGCATTGCGACTAGCGCTTTGTTATCGTGGCATTTCTTTACAGACACCTTCTTTACAATACGAATAATGATTCAAACTTAAATTGAACATAAACTTAAATCATAATGATTGAAATTATAGATGTCAATTAAGATGTGAAATGCAGTGAATCAGGAGTAATGCAAAGATTTCACAACTTTAATGATTCTCTTTTCTTGAAATCAATATTATTACGGATTTTCCTTTTTCTTGATTTTGTGTATAAATTTAAATTAAAAGTAAGCTGAAATGAAAGGTAAAAATTAAAAAAAAAGAATACTTGAAAGCAAGGATAAGATTGAAAGTGAAGATGAACGTTGGAGCCGCAAATGATGAAGATATTTTGATAATTAAAGGTAATGATAATTAATAGTAAAAATTAACCTTCCATTAATCTTGAGAAAAGGATTGAAAATTGTTATAAACGAAATTAGTGGAGAACTAAAAAATGATAAGGGTTGGAATTATGAAGAGATTTCCGATAGTTATTGATAATGATAAGCAATTACAAAGAGAATTTTTTGAAATGATAAAAAATCTTTTTAATTTATGCGAATGGTATAAAAATTTATAGCATCAAATAACCATGGCTTATTATGATCATGAGAATTTAGTTTTGAGCAACGGATCTCTAGGTTTAAATTGACACTTTATTATTGACAAAATTCGAGTACAAAATGCGTTTTAACCAGAGAAATTTACATGAAATAAGAAAAAAAAAATCGTGAAAGAAAGAATCAAATCGTGTAACAGATCAAAAAAGTATTTGTCATCAAATACGCATAGAAAAACATTTAACCACGCTCATTTATTGCAAGTTCGCATTTCAATTTATACAATTTGAGAACTTAAAACTAGATATGAATTTGTCATAAATGTGAAAGTATAAACGAAGATAATAAAAAAGCAAGGAAACTATTACGTAGACAACAATATCTTCCTTTTTTATTAGAAAAAATTACTTTTTTTGTGAGATTCGAGTGATGATGAAGTGAAAGTGAAGTTTTTATTAGCTTCAAAATGATTACTACTGGATGTGCGCGGACTATAAAATAACTTTATTAATGTTCAGTTTGCATAGTCTTTAATCGAATTGAATGGTAAATGTTAAAATAGAAATCTAGTTTAATTTTATAATTCTAAAGTGACCAAAGGTTACTCAACCTGGATTTAAACTCGAGTAAAATCGATGAACCTAAGATTGGCGATAATAAAAAAGAGAGATGGTCAGGAATGGAAACTAAGGGCAAATTTTTTGAAATTCATGTGAGAATGAAGATCATTCTATGCTTTCTTATTAATCTCTAATTCAAAAGTTGTCAAATAACCTATTATAAATTATTCTACATAACGATTGTGGAAGCTGCTACTTCACCGTTATTCGATTTACAAAATGTTTCATGCTTGCGATAGGTTTAACAGTTGCGGTTTAGTTTCTTTGTTCATTAATTAACATTTCTAAAACCATCAAGAAAGTTGTTTTACAGCCATTTACATCCACTGTCGATAATTGGAGCTAATGATGCTTTTTTGTTCTTTGCCTCATTTCCATGATTCATTGACGTTTTTCTAATGATTATAATTTTATACTAATGTTCTGATGAGAACAACTGTTTACACAATCGAGTTTTATTTGAAAAAACAAATTAATGAGTTTTCATACTTGTTAAGATTGAGATGGCGAAACATTCATCAAGTTGATTTTGAAAATCGCAATGTTTAAAATTTTTAAAACAATTTTGTTTTGTTTTTTTTAACAAAATTTTTACATACAGTAACTGTTGAAAACAAAAATTTAAAATTTTGATTTGTTTGCTGAGCTTTAGCTGTAAATTTACTCAAGAGCTACAGAAAATTTAGCGTTAAGCTGAACCATCTGCTTACAAGATGTCTTGTCTTGTTAGATATCTTAAGAATAAAAAAATTTACATTTCACAACGCTTATAGAAAAATGGAGGCAAAAAATTTCAAATATAATAAATCAAAATTATATAATCACTGTATATAAATTAAATGAATTTTTAATTTTTTTGTAAATTACCGTAATTTGACTTTTAAAACAATAAAAATTTGGATTTTGTGGTTTAGATTTGTGTTATATGTCAAAGATATAGAGTTTATTTTATAAAACCGAACGAATTTGTTAAATCGTAATAAAAAATTAATACAAGCATTTAAGATTTGATAATTTTTATTTGTAATACACTCTTAAAAATTTTTCACTTATAATGCCGAAAAAGGCGCAATAAAATGCCTTTTTTACCAAAACATATTGAGTTTGCGAATTCGGAAAAAGGCAATTTAAAATGTCGAAAATACAAAAATGGATTGACTAAAACTGAATAAGAAAATAAGTGTGTACAGTTTAAAGTGATAAATTTGATGGAATAAAAAGTTGAATAGAGCGCTCTATTTAAACCTGTTTGAAAAACTAATTTTCTTTTTAACATTAATATTTCGAGTAACAATAAAAATTTCATTAAAGAAAAAATTTTATTTTTGAG